>VDFB02295572.1:179485-223638 GCA_007258455.2 Sequoia sempervirens
GTTTAAGGTAATAGGATAGCTTAAGGGGATCTACATGTAGTAAGATCCTAGGAAAAAATTACATGGCATAAGGGAATGAAATTTTGTGGAGTTGCCTAAGGCAACCAAATTTCATTAAGAGCCTAAGAAAAAATGATGGCTTTAGGGTTTACGGTTTAGACTTTAGAGTTTAGGGTTTAGGGTAATAGGATAACTTAAGGGGATATATGTAGTAAGATCCTAGGAAAAAATTACATGGCATAAGGCAATGAAATTTGGTGGAGTTTCCTAAGGCAACCAAATTTCATTAAGAGCCTAAGAAAAAATGATTGCTTTAGGGTTTAGGGTTTAGACTTTAGAGTTTAGGGTTTAGGGTAATAGGATAACTTAAGGGGATATATGTAGTAAGATCCTAGGACAAAATTACATGGCATAAGGGAAAGAAATTTGGTGGATTTTCCTAAGACAACCAAATTTCACTTTATGATCCTGGGTAGGACAAAATGAATGGTTTAGTGTTTAGGTTTTAGGGTTTAGAATTTGGAATATTTAATGAACTTGCAAGTTAGTGAAGAACATTTTATTGTGGAATAGTTGATTGAGATCTACACTTGTTTCAACTGACCAACCTAGATCATGATGGCAACTTTGATCACCAAATTTTAAGAACTTCTTTGATCCCCTTAAGAAAATTGAATTACGATTTAGGGTGACAGGATGGCTTAAGGGGATTTACGTCTAGTGAGGTCCTAGGAGAAAATTAAATGGCTCAAGTGAATAAAATTTGGTGAAGTTTCCCAATGCAACCAAATTTCATTAAGAGCCTTTAAGGAAAAAATGAATGGTTTAGTGTTTAGGGTTTAGATTTTAGAGTTCAGGGTTTAAGGTTTACAAAACTTAGGGTAAAGTTTTGGTGCCCCTTGGAATATTTAATGAACTTACAAGTTAGTGAAGAACATTTTCTTGTGGAATAGTTGATTGAGATCTACTCTTGTTTCAACTGACCAACCTAGATCATGAAATCTCATTCATATTATAATCTTGCACGATCTTATTATTGTTAAATTTGGTTGCCTTGGGCAACTTCACCAAATTTTAAGAACTTTGATCCCCTTAAGAAATTTTTCATATTGGGACCCCTTAAGAAATCGATTTATGATTTAAGGTGATAGGATGGCTTAAGGGGATCTAGATGTTCACCGAGGTCCAAATTTAGTCATACTATAGCCTCATTGGTTCCATCTAGCTCTGGGTCAAAAGTATTTACCCCTCTAATAAAAAAAAGTATCATGTTAAAAATGAATCAATCTATACATATCACAAAAATAACAATAATCTTAAATGTAACCCATACTCTAACAATAATAGAATGCTAAATGATCCCCACCCCTAACCATATCCTAATTGAATTGCAAACCTAATTGAAACTTAATTAAATTATAACCTTTACCTAATCTTAAATGTATTCCTATATTATATTATATTTAAATTAATTTATATTTGTATTATAATTATTAATATTTATTATATATTCCTAAATTGTAACCTAACTATTTACTACAAACCTAATTGAATCTTTTAAGCCTAACTCTCTAAAACCCTAAGTAAAATTGTAACATTACCTATCCTTAATTGTAATCTTATATTATATTTTATGATATTAAATATTTATATTATTTAATATATTATATTAAATATAATATATTAAATAATATAAATATTTAATTATATTTCTTTTTATATGAATCATCCTCCTATCTCTAAATTGTAATAATAGCATGTAGTTCCTCCAAACTATCATCATGTACCTCCTCCCTTTCCCATGTAATAGGTGTACCTTGTAGGTGTTAAATGGTTCCATCTTGGTCTCCTTATTGATGCATTTCTATCCTTCCACATAAATCTATATAGTATCAAAATATAGGTAATTTTATGGTTATTGAATCTCTCTCAATTGCTAAAGAATCCATTATGATTGAGGATGGGTGGATTATTATCTAGGATCACATCTTAAAAATCCTATAGAGGTCATGTGGTATGTTTTTCTTAATACATATATTCCCATACAAACCTCTTTCCATGTATTATCAACTCTCCTATATAATAGACACCTTCCTAGATTTAAATTTCATATGATATATATGTACCCAAGTGTTTCCAATTGAATTGCTATAATTATACTTTTATGGCATTCTAGATATTCAAAATAGTTTTCATAAATTACCAAATAGACCCATTCTTGACATTGAACCTACATAATTTTTAGGTCCGCCCAATGAAAGATTAGGTCTAGGGTTCATAAATTTCAAATGCTTTAGTGTTGAGGGTTTAGATTTTACAGCTTAGGGTCTAGGTTTAGCAAACTTAGGGTGAAGTTTGGGTGGCCCTTGGCATAATTTAGACTTGCAAGTTAGTGTCAATTGGAATCGATTGTACTCTTAGATTTTACTTAATTTGCTAACTAAATTTGCAAACAAACATCAAGATAAACTTTATGAATTTTAACTATTCTTTAACATATTGATTTCTAATCTAATTATAATTTAACATTGAAACTAAAGTTTAATATATATCGTATTTTCCATACAAAGCAAATAAAATTTAAAACATTTAAGCAATGCAAATGAATTTTTTTGAGCTCGAAATTACCTAGTTTTCAAAATCAAAATGATTTGTTCAATTCCAATTTAGGGTTTTAACAATTTCTTTGTTCCAATTCAATTTAGGGTTTCAATTTTAAACAATTAGGGTTTTTAATGCAATTTTTTCGTTTCAATTCAAACTAGTGTTTTCAAATTCAATTCTTTTTCGTTTGATTTGAATTCAGGGTTTCAAAAAGCTTGATTTGGATTTGTAAATGCAATGTTTTTATTTCATTTCGATTTCTAGGGTTTTGAAATGCAATTTTTTTTGTTTTGTTTCAACTAGGGTTTTCAAATTCAATTTTTTGGGTTTAATTGAACAATTTAGGTTTCAAAAGTTAAATTTTGTTTCTAAAACACAATTCAAGGTTCATTTTTTCATTTTTATTAAAAAACCTTCAGGTTTCATTGCATTTTTTCGTCTGTTTTTACAATTATTCATTTCTACTATAACAGTTTAAAAAAATACTTAAAATGTGAAATAAATTAAAAAAAAAATGCTAAATTCACTTATTTTCTTCCAAATTTCAATTCAAAATTAAAAAAATGCAAAAAAATGGCATGTAGGGGGGTACCTGTAGCTGATTGTGGGGGTCGCTGTCGCCAATACTCGAGGTCTTGTCCGCTGTGCAGTGAAATCTTTTTTTTTTAAATAAATAGCAATACAAAACAGGATCCCAATTTATAGAAATCGGGATCCCATTTTTTAGTAATCGGGATCCCATTTCGTGAGAATCGGGATCCCGTGCCTTTCCATCGGTTTGGAATTTGATGGGAAACGGGATCCCGATTTTTTAAAAGCGATCCCGCCTGTCTCAAGCTCGATCCCGAACCATAACGATCCCGATTTTAAAAATCTGGATCCCATTTATTAAAATCGGAATCTCGTTTCCTCAATGCCGATTTCAATTTTTTGGTTAAGGCAAAAACTTCCACATTTCATGGACTCAACTTTGTGCACTTACCCCTCTATCTTTCATGAATGTTTCCCTAAGAGCACCTTCCTTTTCATTCATTGTCCTATTTCTTAACCAATACTTGCTATTCGCTTGTTCAACTGTAGCAATGGTTAACCTCTTTATTTCTTCATTAGTGAGTCTCCTTATATCGCATTGAGTAGGCACCTCAACAGAGTATTGTTTGGCACAATCTTCTTCAGAAAAAACCTGTTGTTCAGCCATGTGGACATTGCACCTTTGATTTGAAACATCGTACTCATAGCCTTCATCTTCTGAAGATGAATATTCCTCCTTAGCAGGGTGAAAGGTATTTGAGGTCAAGTACATTGTGTGATCCTCTCCACTGCCACCTACTAACATTCCTTCTTCCTGCATTTCTTGGGCTACAACACAGTGGTCTAGGGAATGTGGCCCATCACAACCTTCATACCAAAGATTATTATTGACCATATATGCCCCCTTCTTCCTTAATGGATCAAGTGTTTCTTTGTTCCTGGGTCTATCCATTACAGTTTTTCCATCCTTCCAATTTGTATTGTAGGGCATGTCATGTAACCGAGGCCTCTCATTTTTGTACATGTTCTCCTGTTTGTACTGATAATTATTGGCTTGTTGAGGAACCCTAGGATTCTCTCCTATTGATCATCCCAGCAGCTTTCCTATTGTTTTCAATGGTCAGTGCTATCTTTTTGGCTTCAGCCAAATCTCTTGGAAACCTGTTTCTTAGTTCATACCCTGTTTTTGGATCGAATGCATTCAAATAAATACTCAATGTTGTAGAGTCTGGAAACTTTGATCCAGGTGGTATCTTATTCTGCAATTTGTTGAATCTCTGATTAAAATCATAAATTGACTCATTCTAATTTTTTTGAATCCGTACTAATTCATGTAAAGCAGCATCTGGTGCACATGGATTTCCATACTGTTCAAGAAATCGATCCTGAAATTCTTGGATAGAATCATCAAAAGTTGTTGGCAGGCCATTGAACCAATCCCTAGCTTCTTCGGTGAGTGACATCATGAATAACCTCATATTTAAATCTTCATATGCTATATCCAAGTCCTAGATAAAAGCATTAAAATTCCTCAAATGATCTTCAGCAGTAATCGAACTGCTCCCTGTAAACTTAGGAACAAGACTTCTCCAACTACTATCCATAGGGTAAGGGTATAATTGAAACCCTGTCAAATCAAATTGTCTGATCATCGTTGTATATTGCTGAGGGGGAGGATTATGCACATGTTGATACTGGTACATTGGATTGTTGTATTGTGTATGAAGATATGGCACATGTTGTTGACCATGAGGTGGTTGTAGATTTGTATGTTGTGATGCAATATACGGTGGATGGTTTGGTTTCTTGTATTGATTTCTCATATGATTCTGAGGAACCTTTGATGGGTCTGAAGGCCCTACATTATTATTTCCCTACCTATGAGGCGGTATATACTTTGAAAAAATAGCTATCTGAGCATCAATTTGGGCTTTCTGCAATTTGAAGTCTTGGATTGCTTTTATCATTTGGATCTTTTCCTGTTCATCTTTTGCTCTTTCTACTTCTTGTTTATGAAACTCTAACTGTGCTTCTACTTCTTAACGAGTTGAGAACTCATAATTTTCTTGAGGAATTACATGATCAATACGCTCACTTTGATTACCCTTCATTCTTTGATCATATTCCTATTGACATCTGATTCGTTCAGATTTGAGTTTAGCATTGAACTTTGCCTATTTCTGAGGATTATAAAAAGGATTTATTTGTTCTTCAGGGGTACAAGGTTCTGCACTTGAATTATCTCTCCATGTATCATAATGGTCATATGTCTCACAATGTGGTCTTGATGCTTTGTCTTTGTTCGTTATGCATGTGCCATCCTCTTTCTTCTTACCCTTATCCTCCAGAAGGACCTCCCTTATATTGGGATCTTCTACCATTCATGTTGAATTCATGAATTATTCTTGTCAAAGTCGCCACTCACTTTGTGAAAAGTGAGAAAAATGAAACTATTCTTGATCGTATCCCTAGCAGAATCACTTTTTCTAAAACTTCTCAAATTATGAACATTTCTTCAATGACTCTGTATGATGATCTTCAACCGAATATCCTACAATAACTCCCCATCAGAGTCGCCAATTTGTTAGCTCTCAAAAACGCAGCAAAAATACCTCAAGAGGTTGCCAATCTCTTGATAGGTTTCAGGGTAACAGACAAGGCCAAAAGATTTAGACCTTCTACTCTTTAGGTGCTGCTAGACCTAGGCGGGTATACCTATTTGAATAAAGCAGACTTGACCTATGTTCATTTCCTAAAGCAATTTACCCACACTGGCAAATAGGAGTGGATAAATGAGTTTTAATTTGGTATAAATTGTATAAGCAATATCAAGGCTAAAATCTAATGTGTTCATATGAAAAATGAATGAAACTAAAAGGTGGAATGGTTGAGACTAGTGCCTTATTGGGTGTATGGAGTCAAATGAAAATCCGAAATGAATAAATTCTTTCTGACAGAAACTCAAATTGTTTGGCATATATGTTTACATTTATAACTGGTATAAACATGCAGGAATGTGACTACTGAGTTCTTCTTAATGATCCAAATGAGATTTCCTAATTACTATGATTGACTAAGAGGATTTAATCTCTCCTTGAAAAAACCAATTAATCCAATCATATAGTTACAGCAAATGTGCATTGATAAACTAAAAAATATCCTTGATATATCAGTTTAAACAATTAGAAAACATCAACCTTGGAGACAACTTCAACAATTTTTTAATTAACACAAAAAACAACTGAAACCAGAAAAATTCCACGAAATCAAATGAATTCAATTGAAATCTCCATTTTTTTTACATGCATCATAGTCTCAAAAATATAAAACATTATGTATCCTACTGTCCTTTTTTGTTAACCTCTTCCCTCTTCTCCTTCTCTGCTATCAAAAATGGGTTTTATATATCAACATCATGAAGGGTCGCGTTCATTCGTATTCACATTCGGGGTGATCAATTTTTTTGGGCCTTTTCCATGTTCATTAAACAGCCACGAAGACATCATGTAGTTCCACCGATGCTTTGAGTCTCTCCGACTGTCAATAGATTGTATATCACTTTGATGTCCCATAGTCTCATTGATGTTCTGAGTCTCCCCGACACTCTGTGCCTTCAGTCTTGAGTTTCGTTGTGACTTAGGGGGTCACTGGGACTTTCCTTCGACTACTTGTATCTTGTCGAGAATCTTCCTTCGGCAATTCTGATTGCTGAGACATAGTGGTTAACCTGCCGATGGAACTTCATTCGGCATGACTCTCTTAGCTCTCTTTGATGATGCCAGTCTTGTCGATGAATCTTGTTATCGGCAAGACAATGAATATCGCCAAGTCCTATTACCGATATAATCCTGTCATAATGACATTGAGAGTCGATAGGATCTCCATGAACTCACCCTGATAAATCATACTACTGACATGATCCACTTTTTCAGGAAACTCGAGAATATTGCAGATTCCTTTTTGATGCTCTGGAATTGCACCACGATCGGTAAGACACAAATAATCCCATTATGACTCACACCGATGACGTAGGTCTCGCCGACAATCATTTTGTGCTTCATCGGTATAACACACATGTGCTCATTATGATTTATATCGATAAAGATTTTCTCACCAATAGGATCCTTTGGTCGTTGAGACAATGAACTGTGTCCTGTTGATATGTGTCTTCAAATGAAATCATATCGGTATGACATTCCCGAACTCTTGCCGATAGACTACAAAAAATATACATTAATTTAAAACGCTTTATGGATCGGGGAGACCCTCACCATCTCTTGTCAATATGAATTATACATTGAAATACTCAAGGTTAGATGAATTCTATGGGATCACATGACAAAATATAGGCAAAAATGTTATGAAAAGAGGATTCTTGTGCTTATGGTATGGGCATTTTTTGGAACTAATGAGTATGTGCAGCCATGAAATTTTCAAAAATTTATAGTTCTAACAAAATGGATGTCAAAACTGCTTTTCTAAATGGATATTTGGATGAGGAAGTTTTCATGGAACAGCCTAAAGGGTTTGTTGTACACGATAATCCTAATCATGTTTACAGGTTGAAAAAGGCCTTGTATGGTCTAATACAAGCTCCCAGAGCTTGGTATTCTAGATTGGATGCACACTTAACAACAAATGGATTCAAAAGAGGTGGTGTGGATAGCAATCTTTATGTCAAACAGGAAGGTAATGATAATCTAGTTGTCGAAGTATATGTAGATGACATAATCTTTGGCTACAACAATGATGCCTTCTCTAAAAAAATATCAAAGATTATGGAATCAGAATTTGAAATGTCAATGTTAGGTGAACTAACATTCTTTCTTGGCCTCCAAGTTTTGGCCTCCAGGTTTTACAGCTTGAACAAGGAATATTTTTGTCACAAACAAAATATGCAAAAGAAATGTTGAAAAGGTTTCAAATGGATGACTATCATCCAGTGAGCACACCAATGGTGATTGGTTGTAATTTTTCTAAAACTAATGATTCTCCTAATGTTGATCAATCTAAGTACAAGTCAATGATTGGCAGCTTGTTATACTTAACTGCCTCGAGACCAGATTTAATGCAAGTTGTTTCTATGGTATCTAGATTTCAATATGCACCAAAACAGTCCCATATTACTACTGTAAAAATAATATTCAAGTATATCCAAGACACTATTGATTTTGGTCTTTGGTATCCTAGAAATAATGACTTTACATTAATGGATTTTACTGATGTTGATTGGACTGGTTTCCTAGATGATAGGAAAAGAACAAGTGGTGCGACATTTTATCTTCGTGATTGTCTTGTTGCTTGGCATAGCAAAAAACAAGATTCAATTTCATTGTCAACAGCAGAGGTTGAATACATTGCAGCTACATCTTGTTGCACTCAGCTTCTTTGGATGGCACAAACACTATCAGACATGGGTATTGATGTTGCTAAACCTGTTTCCATCTTTTGTGATAACTCCAGTGCAATTAATTTATCAAAAAATCCTGTTATGCAGTCAAGAACTAAGCATATTGCAATTAAATTTAATTTTCTGAGGGAAAAAGTTTTGGCTAATGAGGTTTTTGTGCAATATGTACCTACACAAGCACAAGTGGTAGATATCTTTACTAAGCCTTTGACTAAAGAAGTATTTGAAAGACTTCGGTCTAGATTGGGAGTTGTCTCTCAATCCCTGCTCTCTTAATGTTCTATCATTGGTTTAGGGGGAGCTTTTTAGCTCTGTTAGCAACTTCTTGTTGCTTTCATGGTTTATTTGTTGCTTCATTGCTCTATTTGTCATTGTTTCAGTTACATTTTTTGGCATTTCATTGCTTACCCTTTGTCCTTGTGACAGAAAGGGGGAGAAATATGGTCTATCTTGGGTTGGCACTGGTTGGCATTATGGTTGGCATTTTTTGGCATTTGGTTCAGATGTTGGCACTTCATTTCAGACGGCTCAGTTTTTGCCATCAAGGACAAAGGGGGAGTTTGTTGACTTCTCTTTTGTGCTATTTGTCCTTAATGTCAAAACTGATTGGTTCTTGGTTTGGCATTGGCATATTCACTGGTGCATTTGGCTATTGATGTTTCAGTACTTGATTATTCAGTGCTTTATGGACAGTAGTTTGGATGGTTTATTTTCAGTTTTTTTTTTTGTGGTACTGATCATGTTGGATTCATGTGCAGAGGATATATATTTGTTCAATGGAATTGTTATTTCATACAGGTTGCTTGGCATGGCCGACTTCAGTGATTACATAAGCATTGTTAAGATATATACAAATGAAGGGTTGAAGGTTGTTTCAGATGCTAGTAATGGAAATATAGAATGGCATCTACAGGTTATATTGGTGCATGATTCTTAGAGTATCCTTCACAAAGGCAATACTTTAACATTTTCTCTATGATGGTTTACATGGCAACATTCATATACAAGGGGCAATCAAATGTAGTAGTGGTTTGTATTTCTAATAGCAAATATATGCTATATTCGGTGGCAATAAGAATGGCTTTGACTTGGAGTATTCGAGTTCTCCACATATGATATGATTTACATTATTTTAACTTCTAGTCGGGCTTACCATGTTACACAATGGTCATAATGATTGTTCATTTTCATCAACCTTTTGTAAGTGATTAAAATACAAGTTGGTTATCACATTGTCGGCTTCACCTTACATATCGACCACTTTACATTGAGCATACCATATTTCATAATGTTCATAGTGTTTGTTTATTTGGATCGGCCCATGGGAATCTTGGAATAGTCGAGATCATTCATGTTTTGCATGGTCAATGTTTTGAAAACAATGATAAAGGCTTTGACTTCAAGTTTCATTAAAAGTTATTATGATGTTTGATTAAAATCCTCTCGGATTTCAAGTTTTATCAAACTTTGAAAAGGCATTCTAAAGTCATTGGTTTGAAAGAAGTTTGGGCAATCATTATGTCTTTTTCATTTTGCTTTGAAGACACAAACCCTAGCGCTGCCATGGAGAGTTTGCAGTTATAGTGTGTAGTTGGTTTTCGAGCTTCTCTTTCAGGTATTTGTGCGTTGTAAGTTTGATGAGCTGCATTGAGGACTTCAGTGAGACAGTTATGAGGTTTACATAGCCAGCTGGTAATGTCTTTTGGCCGCCATGACATGTATTTGGTTTTCAAAACTGAAAGATCTTGTGTTGTTTTAAACACAACTAATTTTTGGTTAAGATTTTATGGAAAAATAATTTCAATTTTGCTTAACCCGAGTTTATACTCAGGGTTTCACAGTTTAGTGGCTATTCATCGAATTTCTTTGGTTATTCGATTGAACCCATTATGGGTCTCATGATTTAACTACATTTTTTTCAGTTTATCCAAACCTTGGTTAATTTAGATACGGGTTTTGCATGTAAGAACTGTTCTATATTCATTGTAGAAATATGTGGCTAGAAGCCATCTCTTTTAACAAAAATTTTGTATTTTTGAGAACAAGGGTTTTTTAGCATAACAGGTTTATGTTATTAAAGAATATCATTTGTATTTGAGAAGGGTGAAAAAAGGGTTTAAAACTTTTATATCTCTGATCTTGATTACAGAGATATGATATTTAAGTGAAATTACTTTGGTATTGTTTCATTCAGTACACATTTTTAGTGGGCATTATTGAAAATATCATTTTGTATCCTGTTGTGATTTTGTGACTGCAGATAATTAATGCAGTTATAAGGTCCTAACAGTTTGCATTATCATGAGGTTTTGTTTCAAAAGAAGTTTGTGCTTCTTACTTGAAGTGGATGCTTCAATTTGTTATTGGAGTTGGTACTCCTAAATTGTTACAGAGTTGGTGCTCTGAAAAATATTGTAATTAGTTTGGAATTAAGCCTATAAGGCATTTTGGAGTGGTTTTTCTACCCTGAAAGGGTCTTCCACTCGTCAAAATTTTGTGTTTCTCTTTTGTGTGGTTTGTGCTTATCTTGCTTAAGTTCTCATTCTATTATATGTTAAAATGGTTTATGCAATGTTCTGATACTTTATCATAGTTTCAAGTTGTCTTTAAGATCAATGTTCAATTGTTCATGTTCATTGTATGAATGTTAAATTCTGCCATAAGTGAGTTGGTGTCTTGTGTAAAAGAAAGCATCAAAAGGTTGTTCATTCAGCTTTATATGAACAATGTATATCATGCTTTGATATGAATTGCTAAGCATTCATGTTATGTTTGGTTAAGTCATTGGAAAACGATCATTCAAAACTCAGTTTTCACATTGCATATACAAGTCACTCATTTGTTCAAGGTCAGAAAGTTCAAATTTGCATTTCAAGTCAAAGAAAAAAAAATTTATACATTACTCTGATTCACCCCCCTCTCAGAGAAATTCCACTTCCAACAGACATTACAGTCCGCCTTTCCCAAAATTGTTTGTCCTCAAGCAATTCTAATGCCATCCCAAAATCACCACATTGAACCAAACTGAAACTGAATATAATCTCAAGGTCCCAAATCAACCTAGGAGATTGACAGCACCAAGTGATATAAGCACTGCACTGCTAGATACCAACACAAGAGACTGCCAGATTAAAACTAAAATAAAACACCATGGGAATAAATTCCATAAGGCCAACATTGGCTTCATCATCTTCAATTGTTGAATAGAAAACCCAAGTGATACTGGGATTCCAAATCATCCTTAGGAACACTATTCCTCTAATCTGTTGCGCTACTCTAATTAAAACATCTGAATACCCAAGGTGGAGCAACATATCTCGGTCCACAAAAGACAATGCACCAAACATGTCAATGCCCGGGTCCCATATCAATCTATACAACCTCCAAACCTTATTGTCATAATGTTGATCAACAACAAAAATGTTTTCAAACAAGTCACCAAACTAATGTCAAACAAAGAACCATGCTCCACAGTCCATCTCAATCCAAAAGGATATACAATCATTGAAAAAACTCTAAAAAATATTCACATATTTCACTTCAAGAGCCTCAATTTGACAAATCAAATCAGCTAATAACTTGTTGCCCCAAATAGTAATGTATGAGTTGGTACCAAGAAATCCACTGTCAATCATCAATGAACTACACATAACTGAACTTTGACCATGCTAAATCATTCCCTTGCTCATTTGAGGTAGACAATCAGTCCACATAAGAGATGGAGAGACCTGAAAATGAAATAACCAGCTACTAAACAGGTCTGAAATAATCATCTTCAGATCTGATTTATGGAAAATTAACATTCAAGAAGACAAGCAGCTGGTGCAACATAAGAATTTTTCATCAAATTTGACATGACTGCTCATGAAAGAGGCTAGTGGCACCTTCAACAAGGGTCCCAATGTCACCACAAACCATCTTTTGATCACATTTTCTTTCCCAAGCACCATTTTATGATCAAAAGTAATGAACCAATGACAGAAAAAGAAGCTAGCAGCAATCATAGGACTGTAATTTTGGAACTTATCTCCCCAACAAACCTTTTTATGCATACTAATCTTCACACAAATATACTTGGAATCCCAAATACTATTTTTCAACTGGAGACATTTCCCAACACAAGAGAAAATGATCACAACTATATTCTGAATATAATGTGTTGGTATATCCCCTTTAGAATTTTCAATATTACCTTCTTGCCAAGTAATACTAAGATCCCAAACCAACAACAATGAAGAACCACTTCTCAGACAGAGAATTGCTCTCACCTGAATCCTCTGATTTGCTCGTACCATCTAAATTGACGCTTCTTGAAACTCCAAGAAGTATTCAACCAACCTATGTTTGTTGAAGAAATTGAATCCAGAATCTTGTGTCATGATTTGCTAGAAAGATTCCATGAATCCTTCATCAAATACAATTCTGAAATCAATCACTCTAAGAGAAGATGAAGATGTATTAAAGTCTGACCAGAGCCTCACAAGCATCCTCATCAAATAATGAATAAAACCCTCATCAATACACCAATCAACTATTTGTTGATGAACAATAAGAATGTCTTCATTTCTTTGTGATCCAAGTGTTACCATTCTTTGTTGAATGGATGCACTAGGAGTAGCAGTAGATTCAACTTCATGCAAGTCACATATCAACTCTCCAATGTTAGAAGACAAATTGAAATTTCCTCCTTCAGCCATTTCTAAGGTGATTCCTTCATCATTTTCAAAAAGAGGATTCACATAAACCTTACTAGCACCTTCTTCATACAAGAGACTATCAAAAGCCTGAAAAACTTGTTGATGAAAATTTGAATGCTCCGATCTCTCAGGACAGCGTTCCAAAGCATATATTTCTTGTATGAGATCAAGCTCATCAAGAATTTCCTAAAGCTCCTCTACTCTTCCTTGTTTTCTTGCTCCCAAGAACACTAAACAATAGAAATCTGATTCTCTGCTTCAATTAGAGCCTCATGCACTTCCCGCAACTTGGTTTTAGTAAGCTTGTTCCGCTCCAATGCCTTGTCAACAAATTTGACCACTTGGTCTTTGTCACGAATGATGTGCAAAAGAATGGATTTAATTTCCTCCAAGGCAAACTTAATGGACTTCATATCAGCAATGGAAATGTAACAAACATCTACTCCTCTTGGCACATCATAAATCAAATTTTCAACATGCCGATGAATTTCATCAAGCTTTGACATAACTTGAATTCCATTTTCAGTAGTTTGTGAACTTGAACTGCAATTTTCATATGCTGGCTGAGATGAAGTAGTACAACTTTGATGGATAAAGATTTCAAAAATGGTTTGAATTGTACTCCTCAACTTGCCTCGCATGTGATGGAAACTCTTCATCATTCCATCCATAGTGCCTTCCAATTCCTTAGCCTTTTGCCTTAGTTTGGCTTCAAGTGAAGAGAAATCTTCCTTATAACTACTAGAAGATTCACCTTCCATGTTGTCTTCTACACATGATTCTAGGGAGTTGGTCAAATCAACTTTGTAGTGGGAAGAGACTTCAACTTCCTCTTTCTCTTTCTCCTCTTTAACTTGACTTTCAAACCAGCATTCTCTGGAATTGTGGAGAAGCAATTCCCTGGTTGAACACATATCTTCTACTAATTGAACTTCTTCATTTGGATTTGCACTTATGACCTCTTCATACATCTCTATGTCAAATCTTGTTCCCAAAAATTCTTCCCTTCAATCTTCAACTTGAGACTCTATCACAAGTCGACTCATTGTTCTCCTCTGTAGGAAACATGAGTACCTCACTAGACTTCAAGGCTTCTTATGTCACATTGCATTCTTCTATAGAATGCCTAGATTCTTCATGAGTTTCAAGACTGTCAGAAGAATGCATGGACACTCCTTATGTCTCAAGAGTAGATGTTGACTCATTGCATTCTTCTGTAGAATGTTTGGATGGGTGCAGATCCATAGATAACCCCTGAACTTCTGCTATGAATTCAAAGGGATTCTAACTTTCATTCTCCTCTTCAGCATCAGAAATTTTCTCTTTGTTCCCAATAGTCTTCTTCAAAAATGGTTTCAATTTTTCTTCACACTGACTAAAAATTTCATTAACTAACAAATTAGTAGTGGGAGAAATCTGCTATTCACATTCATAAGCATTCTTGAGAAGGGATTGGACACTTTCGGGAGGAGTATCGACTTTTTTGATGGTGTCAATTAGAACATTCTTAACAACTACAAACACCCCCTCTTCCTGCTCACTCCAAGTCGAAGAGAAGAGATAATTAAACAAATCGTAAATCTGATTTTCCATCTCCAATTCTATCATAAGAACGCAAGTTCTTACTTCTGAAAATGTCTTTAAAACAACAGCCCTTCTTGAAAACAAACCACTCCCAATTTCATCCAAATTTTGAAAACTCTCCACTATCATATTTAATATGACCTTCATGGTTTCTTCATCATAGGGAAATTGTGGTTCCACAATTCTTATCACTTCCATGAAGCAAGAAGAAATCAACAACTTGGTTTCTTCATATGGATGCCCAGCGAATAGGGTTGATTTGGAAAGGTTACTATAGGTGCTAACGCAAGTTGCATCTCCTTAGAAGGTGATTGCTTCAATTGTCTCAATAATTGTTCTAACAAATGAAGAACGTTCTCTTCATTTTCCCTTTACTGAAATTCTTTGTCAAGTCTTCTTCTAGCCATATAGAGAGTCTCTGCTAACTTCATCTCTTCTTCATTAGCCATGCCTAACTATCAACTTCAAAACTGAACTCAAATCTTCCCACAAGTTTAGTAACTGTTGATTTTATGCACAATAGTCAACACACTTGCGCAAAGAATTATCCTTCTTCACAAGAACTACTGTTGGAGCAAAATGAGTTTCTTGGTTCCTAAGGCCTCTGAAAAAATATCAATCTTAGGCCATTGAAACTGAACTCTGTTATATCCTCTGGTGTAGAATTTGATTCCTTTGTCACTCATCTATCAAATGACTGTCTTTCTCATAGGATGGCAGGATCTTCGGCTCTGATACCACTAAAATATACCCCTTAGATTTTTTCTAGTTTTTTCACAACACAAACCAACACTATGCCAATGATTAGCGTTAGCTTCCAAAAGATAATCAAATTGAATGTAACCTTCACCAAGAATGTTCACCAAGATCCTTTGAAAGGCGAGGTGATAGCATATGGGAAGGGGTCGTTAACAATCAAATTGGAATGATGAACAGTATTGAATTGAAGTAGGTGGAGAACTGACCATCAAGATTCCACGCTACCACTTGTTCATTGGGGGGGAAGATATCTACAATGAAATACAATTTGTCTGCTAATAGCAAGCATCCACTCAACAATGGGAATTTGCCACTTAATCAGTGGGTAAGATATGAAAGATACCATAATTAATTCCTCCACACAGGCGGTAAACCATCTAGGGGTTATAATGTTTTGAATTAAACACAAGTAAATGTTGAAATAAAAATGACTAGAACAACACTACTATTACCAACATTTACAATGAGCTTATTGCAATAAATATACAATAGAAATATGCTCTAAACTTCTGCAAGAGTTATGCTATACTTCTGATTTCAAATATGAGTTGGAACATCAAAGTATTTGAGCATAAAACAGAATTATAAAGGTCTAATATGAAATACCAATAAACTGAAAGTACAAACCAACAAGTTGAACCAACACCAAAAGCTTATTCTCCCTCTAAACACCTTCAATGCTCCTCAAAATTGAAACAATACTTTCTAAAGGTTAGGCAACCAGAAATCAAGATTATTTCAATGCCAAACACATACCATAAGTCCAGCTCGAATCCCAATGAAGAGAAGGTATGACCCTAGCAAGAGGTACAACCTTCTCTAGAAAATTCAAGGCTTCACTATTAAATCTAAAACTTTACAATATGGGGCGCCATGAGCATAGGTACTGAATGAGCAAATGCCCATAATAAATAAAAATTCATACAAAGATCTATGATAAAAATTCCTCTTCAGCCAAGCATGAACCAAGAAACATAAAATATGATAATAACATCAAATCTCCAACAATGAGCTCAATATGTACTTCTAAATGAAGCACACTCTCAATCAATCATCTAGGAAACCATAGTTTCAGGCCCGAAGAATGGTGTAAATAGCTAAGCTCCCCCTTAGCTGGGTTCTTAATTTAATCCGGTAACATTTTGATACAATTAACAGTGGATGATTAATGAATGAGCAATGGCCTACTTTTATAGAATTAAAGGTGATTGTTGGCTTTCCCTCTATCCTCCAAAGGGATGCCCAATTCCTTTATGCATTATTTAATTTTTAAATCACCTTTATTCCTCCATCCAAGGCGTTCAAAACTTGAGGAAATAATCAATAAAGTATTTAATCTTTTTCTTAATGTGGCGTCCAAAGCTCAGAGAGAGATATTTACTTTTAAAATATTTAATTTACCTCCTGATAAAGCGTCCACCCTCCAAGTCCCCTTTTTAAAATAACATGAAATTATTCTAGACTAAGGGGTCATAAACACATTAAAATAATTAAATGATTTAAATAAACCATTTCTTTTAAAAATGCACCTCAAAAAGCCAAATTCAAAAAAACTCAATTGTCCTGCCTGAAGAAGAAAGCTCACTCAACTATTGCCAAACTGAATACTGCCAAAAATAGAACTTACTCAAAATAGTAAATTATGAAAAGTTGTTCAACTCACTTTGCATGTTATATCATTACGAAGCTTTTTAAAAACCCAAAAAGAATCCGAAATCCAATTTTTGAAACTCCAATATATTGGCTAAAAATAACAAGTTCTGGAAAAGGTTGTCAAATGGGGATGCATGCCACACCATTCCGAGGCTCTCAAAAAACCTAGAAAACTCTACCAAACATGCATTAGAAACTCATACATGCAAATCTTCAAAAATGCTTCAAAACCCCAATAAGATAGGAAACCCTCATACATGCAAACCTTCAAAAATGTTTCAAAACCTCAATAAGATACGAAACCCTAATTTTACCTTTGACAAGCCTACGGGCTTCCGGAAATAGGCTATCAATCACAAATGAGCGTTTGACTAAAATGGGGACATTACATATTTTAAATTTAATGAAAGATCAAAGAAATGTTACCAATGAAACACCTGTGATTCTTTATTACCCTACACATGAGCAAAGACTTAAACATTTAGTAAACCTGAAGGTTTAATGTATTTATATAGTATGTTTACATTGTCTACAAAACAAGTTAGCAAATATATTTAGCATGTATTAGAATTTTGTAATAGATTTTCTACTAAATAATAATTAATCTACTATAAAGTATTCATACCAATATTGCCAAAGACCATCCTATAAACTCGATGTATGTTATATGAGCTTAAATTAGATTGTTATGAATTAAATATGAAACATGGGCTTAAGTTGAGTGTGGGGAGCCTTGTCACATTCGACTTCAGAAGAAATCATATTATCTGCATATCAGACTAAATTTTAGAAGCAGCATCATGTCACACGCAATAAAATCATCCAATCCACAAAATTCAAGTTAATATCCACAATTATGTTTTTGCATATGCAGATAACTGCCATTTCTAATTTCTATAGTTACCTGTGGGGGTACGTGTGCTGGTATGGGGGGCGTGGGTACCACTATGCCATTTTCAAAAAAAGTTGGAGACATATTTAGAAAAAAAATATTCATACAATGGATATGCAACTTTAAAAGATGTAAAATACAAGAATACTTAAAATAAAACTTATAACATTAAAGTATTGAAATAGATGTTAATGGAAGCAAAGATTAATTATATTGATTTTTAATTGTTTTGATAATCATCATCATAATATAAAAAATTATTTTAAAGTTTAAACCATTAATATTTGGAGATGTTAAACAAAGAATGGGAGGGTTATGCCATTATTTTAAATGTTGTCCTTAAAGATAACTATATTTTCAATCAATTGATAAAACTCCGATGCCTAGATACATCTTAAGAATTTGATAAGAAAGTTTTCTACTACAATTTTTTTTATAAATTTTACTGTGAAAAATAGAAAATTTTAAGTCCACTAGTACATTTCTTTAATTCTTTTAGCTTTTGTGAGCCACATAGCAGCACTTTCAGAAAACCTAGTGTAATTTATAGGAAATGTCTGAGAAACCTCTATACGAAGCTTCCCAATTTTCAAGGGATGCTTCTACAAGATGTATATAGATGTAGTGAAACTTCATCTAAAGTCTCCTAATGTCTATAGACACATCCCCTTATGTGTCTTCATGACAGGCATGCATTTCCAGTATGAGCGATGAGTACCAAGGGTCAGGGTACGAATGTTGTGGTAAATATGATATTTTCACATTTTTCATGATTCCATAATGCTCGCTCCATATGTGCAGTCAACAACAATGGATGCCATACAGAATGATTGAATTGTACAACTGAAAAAATGACAATCAAGATTTGTTCATAGCAAAAAGTTAAAACCATTTAATCAAAAGAACTTTCTTCAGCACTCTTTGCTTATCATATCATACAGACAGAATTCCAAGTGTTGTGCTACTATTTCCTAAACAATGTTGGTATAAATATCAAGTCAGGACATTTATACAATTTTTAGAATTTATTTATTATTAGAACTATTTTAAAAAGTCCAAGTTTAGCTCATTCCATAAGGGGAAACTTGCATAAGATTTTTCTTTAACAAGATTGACCTGACTGAAAACTGATGCCAAACATATTGATATTACATATAATATCATCCAGAAATAGGTCAAAATTTTCATATAAGAATTTAGAAGCATGACTCTAACTAAAACACAGAAGACTCAGATGATTAGATGCCAATATTTTTGGCTGTTGAATTGATCTCAAGAGCTGCTTGTGTGAACTGCTTCGCTCTGAATGTATGCAGCATGTTCTTTCATCAAAAAATCAATAAGTGGTTTCTCAACATCAATACCTGGCCCTTCTTTCTCAACAACCGTCTCACCTTGATCTGTCACAATAATAACCCTTTCTTTTCGGGTCAAAAGTTCATTTGCAACCACAGCATGCACCCCATATTTCTTCTGTGCTGACTTTGCTTTCTTCAACAAAATCTCGATGTCTGTCTCAAGCTGTTGTCAAAACCCCAATTACTTATCACAATGCTTTCCATATTAGATGAAAAATATTATATTACTTTATTTTTGTAAACCTTAATACATTTACATCATTGTTCCATGGGGACACATCCCCCTCTCAAAAACCAGTGTTTGGGAAACAGGGACATCTAGGGATGTGGAGGAAATGTCTCCCCGCTGCTCCCTACTGCCAAGAGGGTGGGAACATTTCCGGGACACCCTGCAGAAGCACAGAGCATCTATGGGGTATTCCCTCCCGATACGGGATATTGAGAGGATGGAATGATGTTCTCAGGGCAGCCTGGGTAAGTCCCCATAGCCTGGGCAGCAATAAATGTTAATTTAAAAAAAAAAGGTTTCTGTCATTATAACAATATTGATTTGTGTCAAAGCTTTGAACAAATAGGCAACGTGATGGCATGTGCAAATGGTTGAACTTGGAAGAAAAATGGTTAGCTTGTCCCCCAGTCAACATAAAATATTTATGTGTTTAATACATGCCACTTTTCATTAGCTTATTCACGAACAGTTCTATTGCTATATTGTTTACATTTTGTAAGAGAGAAGAAGAAACCTTAAAAGATACAGCAAATGCTGTTGGAGCCCAGAATTTCCTCAAAAGTGTTAGCATTTTTGGCACTGTAACAAGCTGCATGGCTAACTTTCCAGATTCGGACTGAATTTTATGTTCCATCTATTAAGAAACAAAATAAATACCATTTAATAGCATAATCAGTAGCATACCTGAGGAATTAAAAAAAATGGATGCCTTTATCCCAAATCTACTATATGATTTCTTAAGCAGAAAAATATTTTCTTCTTGGTTACTGGTCCAACCCTCTTGGCATAGAAGTATTCCTACCATAGAATCCCAAGGTACATAAAAATCTGAGACAGCTGCTGCAAGATAGAACATTCCACATGCTTCCAAAGGGTTGAGTGCCAAAGCAATAATTTGTAGCATCTGCAAGATGCTAATGCCATAATTAATTAAAACAAGTTACCATGTTTCAAGCCTTAAGAAAATTGGAAATGTAATAATGAATACTGTCTCGATATCATACCACGTTGATTGGAAAAATATTAGAAAACCGTCAAGGAGCAAATATAGTAGTCTTTTAATTGGGCAAATGTTATAATATTCTAATTGAAAAATTACCAGTAACTCCTCTAAATCATTTCCTAATCTTTTCTTATTAGAATTTTGTTACTGGTTCTAATATCCCCCCAAAACATATAATTTCTCACTATGCATTTCAAATAATTTTGATTCTTAAAATTCTCCTTGGCTCAATAAACTCAATATATACTTTGCAAATCAGCATATAACACAAACATTTTTCTCAGAAATGGCTTTGTTTTGGGATTTATGTCAAGCTTAACATACTTTCTTATCATGGAATATGCAATAATTATAATCATTTGTTTCATTGTAATTCATTTCAATCATGTGCATTTACTTTGCAAATTACAACTATTTCATATGTTCTAATCCTCTTGGAGTCATATTTATTTCTGTTAAAGTTCAATAACATAAAGATAATATGTACGAAGGATTATACATCTCAGCTCCACAAAATTTCTTGAACAATATGGATCATAAATATTTCATCTGAGGTCCTAAGGTCCATGCATACAATACAAAGTACAAAGATGATAGAAAGGGCCATATTGCTATGAATTTTGTAAAATGGCAAGTGAAGGCATGTGGAATTATTTCTTAGTTGCCACTTGCTGTATTTGTTTAGAATCAGTAATGTACCTGGAAAGAATATTCATCAATTGTATCTCTCCCATCACAACTAATGCATTGGCCTGATCATCCTGGATCCTTACAAATCTCACATTCTAAATGCTTTTGGAAACACGATCTTGCAATTGCAAATCATAATTTATTAAACACATGTGACTCGTATCTTTCAAGGACATTTGATGATTGAATCATTGCCACTTGCCTATCACTTACTTTGCATGAAAGGCTGCTATAAATGCAAAGAACTCTGTTAATTTGCAGGATTCTATGAAATGCTAAAACATCTTAAAAACTTGGCAGCCTACTTAAATACAGGTACACATACATCCCAAGATTAAAAGAAATATGGGTGTGAACACATTGTGTCAAACAACATTGATTGTGATACTAGAATCTTATAAGCTTAATATAGATGATGTGTCAGAACAAACTGCAGAAGTACCAGTCATAGGAAGAAAAATTATAATTACAACGAAAAATTTATTTTGTTATATGATGCTAATATTGGACATCCGACATACTATTGACTATATAGCAGAAATAATGAAAGTTATTCTGAGTATCAAATTGGCATCAGATTGCATCAGGGACGGTGTAATTAGTCACTTGCACCACTATTCCATCACTTACCCTCATTCAAGATTTTCTACTTGCAATTTTGAGATTATTCCTCATACAATGTTGGCATTGTTTTCACTTTCATGATGATTAATGAGACTCTCTGAAGCAATCTATCTCACTGTTACATACATCTCTTTACAATCATTCTTCCTTTTTCCATATCTAGTGTTGATGGTTTCTCAAGCGCTTCCAATGGCTTGTGCTAAAGTCCATAACTAAACCCTTGAAACTCTTGACTACAATGGAGGAATTCCCTCAATGAGAAAGGACAGGTAAAATTTTGGGATTGAGGGTTCAGAGGCTGTAACAAACTATAGTTTATATCCTTGTCATACGCGTTTTACTTTGCACCCTTTTTTGCAGTGATATTACAATCTTCACTTTTTCTGGGGCAAGATGGCAAAAGTATTTACCTTTTTGTTTCCTTCTGCATGTATCTCAGTTTTTTTAACACATGGTTAGCATTTATGGCATCTTCTTCCTCATCTCACCAGGCTTTCCCTGAAATCAAACCTGCTAGCATAAGGAGAACAGCAGAAGGATCTTCAAGAATGTTCAGTGTGTTCATTAACCACAAAGGCACCAATGTCAAAGAAACTCTTGCTGTTCAGCTTTACAATTTTTTAAAGCAGTTAGGAATAAACTGTGTTTCTTGACTTGTGGGACAAAGAGCTTGAAGTTTCTTTTCCTTCTACAATTAAAACCACCATCCACTCTGCTCCAGCTCACGTGGCTGTCTTCTTGGAAAGATACACAGAATCAGCCTGCTTTTGGTGGAGCTGCTTCTCATGTTGCAAAGGAGAGAGCTAAGATAATTCCAGTGTTCTATGCAGTTAAGCCTTTTGATCTTCACTACATAGAAAAGGGCATGTAGACGATGTGTTTACTAAACATAAAGATAAGGGCAGGTACCTGCAGAAGCTTAAGAAGTGGAATGAAGCTCTCCAATCTATTTCATTTACCACAGGCTAAGAAATCAATAATTTAGAGTAAATTTTCTGTGTTTCCATACTACCTTGTGAGAAGTCAATTAATTGCTGCTTTCTCATTTTGGATTCTTCCTACTCGTTTGTTTCTTCTGTTTAGATTTTTCTAAATGTAAATATGAAAATCCTAAGCGAGTTCAGTTAGGAAAGCATTAAGGAGGTTTTAACTGAGTAAGGCTTCACTTCTGGGCGTGCCAACGTGGTGCTAGTTTCTAGATGTGTTGTTTGACCAGGAGCTTGTAACTTTTATTGCTTCCTGTGGAATCCTGCCTAAGGCTTGGAAGGTGTTATGAAATGTTTCCAAAAATAAAGAAGATAGTTTTATTCTGATTAAAGATGAAGGTATAGTATATGTGGCCTTCCATTCATTTCATAAAGAAGAATTACTGTTATAGATAGCAAATATGGAGAGTGCAATATTCAGAATGAGAAAACCTACTCTGGTGGCCTCAAGGGCGATGATGCTAAATCAGCTATTGTTGAAAAGGGAGCTATCAACTGATTCCTGCATATTCTGGCAAGCTCGGTTTTCAAAGCTAAGGTGAATAGACTCTTTATTCCATATTATAAAGTTGCTTAATGGTGAAGGATCCCTGTTTTTGCATTTCAACATCTAAATTCCCAAACAATTCAATAACTACCCACTTGCAGTTTCAAATCTAATGCAGTTTCCTTTGTTGATGTTATTGGTTAATGGGATATATAATTGATCAGACTAACACAATTCTTTTTTGGTTGAGTTTTGTGTGTGTGTGTGTGTGTGTGTGTATATATATATATATGTGTATTATCATGGCTGCTTCACACAGAATATCATAAAACTCATCTAAAAGTGCAGCATTAGCCCAAAACTTATTGATCTTAGCCTTAGTAAAACTTAAAGTCAGCAGTTCTTGCATCAAAGGTATCTGTAACTTAGGAAACTGAAGCTCCCAAATATAAGAGTCCATGCGCTTAAATGCCATCCTTTAAAAAAGGAAGCTAGAAATTTGTATATATGTCAAGTAGCTTTGAAATCTGTCTCTTGTTTTAAACTTTTAAGACTATTAATGTTAGAACTTAATATTATACATTCATTTATGCTTGTTGATTCTTCATCTTTTTATACAGAAAACCTATGCAATCACAAATTGTGCAATTTTGCAGGGCCTTTTAGCACACATATTAATTTAAATTTTCTTTTACCCTACCAAAAAAAAGGACTTGTTGGTCAAAGGAAGGAAAAATAATTGGTATTTCTAAGTACAACTGTCATTGAAGTAAGTCAAATGTTAGAAGCGGTTGAGATGGCCATTATAATGCAAAACATCCAGGGTTTAACACTGGTGAGAACAGCCCATAATATTAGCATGTTCAAGTAGTTTCATATTTTTGTAACCCAATATTAGTTATTTCAACAATTCCATGTTGAGGTCCAGATACTTGGTAAATGACCTTGTGAGAAGATCATTCATTTTGTTGAATAGCTAATAATTGAATATTAGGATTGTTTATGTAAAATTATGTTGCATAAGAAAAGAGAAATGCCATTGAACATTTGTTTTATTACTTCAGGAATTGACAAGAAAAAGCTATAATACAAATAATGTTATACACCTTTATTGTAAACTGTAACCACATTTAACCAAATATATCATGTCATATAGAATGACAAGGCCTCACATTCACCAATGTATCAAGGGTCTATTACCTTGCAGATCTTTGCAAATGCTCCACTCTTACATACCAATGATATGCACACATAAAGGATAGTGCATATGTGGCACTATTAAAGCAAGAGGCAGCCTGCTTGTGTACAATGTCAATTGGAAATGACTGATGTTCCATTGAAACTATATCAAAATGCTTCAATTTAAAAAAAAGATACTCATTATGTTCTATGCAACAATTAATCCTTATGAAGAAAAATATGCATTTTATTACAACTCTCACTAAAGCCTTTCAATTTACATTACACAAAAAAATTACACTCAATTACACATCATAGTTGGTGTAACGATTGCACATTAAAGTGTGATTGCTAGTACTATAATTGAACTTCAAGAATAAGAAATCTTTGAAATCTAGCTTCTCATTGTTAAAAGGCTTCTTCTGATCAAGCCTTGTAATAAGACTATTAATGTTAGAACTTAATATTATACATTCATTTATGCTTGTTGATTCTTCATCTTTTTATACAGAAAACCTATGCAATCACAAATTGTGCAATTTTGCAGGGCCTTTTAGCACACATATTAATTTAAATTTTCTTTTACCCTACCAAAAAAAAGGACTTGTTGGTCAAAGGAAGGAAAAATAATTGGTATTTCTAAGTACAACTGTCATTGAAGTAAGTCAAATGTTATTGTGATTAAGCAATGCTCAAGCGGTTGAGATGGCCATTATAATGCAAAACATCCAGGGTTTAACACTGGTGAGAACAGCCCATAATATTAGCATGTTCAAGTAGTTTCATATTTTTGTAACCCAATATTAGTTATTTCAACAATTCCATGTTGAGGTCCAGATACTTGGTAAATGACCTTGTGAGAAGATCATTCATTTTGTTGAATAGCTAATAATTGAATATTAGGATTGTTTATGTAAAATTATGTTGCATAAGAAAAGAGAAATGCCATTGAACATTTGTTTTATTACTTCAGGAATTGACAAGAAAAAGCTATAATACAAATAATGTTATACACCTTTATTGTAAACTGTAACCACATTTAACCAAATATATCATGTCATATAGAATGACAAGGCCTCACATTCACCAATGTATCAAGGGTCTATTACCTTGCAGATCTTTGCAAATGCTCCACTCTTACATACCAATGATATGCACACATAAAGGATAGTGCATATGTGGCACTATTAAAGCAAGAGGCAGCCTGCTTGTGTACAATGTCAATTGGAAATGACTGATTGTTCCATTGAAACTATATCAAAATGCCCTATCCCTTCAATTTAAAAAAAAGATACTCATTATGTTCTATGCAACATTATTAATCCTTATGAAGAAAAATATGCATTTTATTACAACTCTCACTAAAGCCTTTCAATTTACATTACACAAAAAAATTACACTCAATTACACATCATAGTTGGTGTAACGATTGCACATTAAAGTGTGATTGCTAGTAGAAACTATAATTGAACTTCAAGAATAAGTGGCCGAAATCTTTAAAAGCTCAAACTCCACAAGAGGGAAGGAAAAAAATAGCTTCAAAAAATCCAGCATTGTTAAAAGGCTTCTGCCCACATCTGATCATTTCTTAGCCATGTGACATCAGTGTAATACCCCTAAATTAAAAATTAATTCCAAATTAAATTATTAACTTATTAAGGTAGTTAAAAGAAGACCCCATTTAGGAGCAGCTGCTACAGGACAAGGGAGGGTTACTTTTTTATAAACTGCCACTAAATTTAGTAGCTGCCAAAGGAATTAGAGATGCTAAATGAGACAAACCACTTCAGCACTAAAAGACAAAAAGATACCAAATATAAGAATTCGCATAAGGTAAAAAGGCAGCACTTGGATTAATTGATGAAGTTATAATTAAAGTTTATTTTTCAAGGGGCATTGGAAGAGTTGTGACCATTGGAGCAAGATTCTGTAATGTCCCCTTTTTCGTGAGCAATGGAGTTTAGAGGAATTAGCCTATTCCTGATCCTCGTAGGCTAATGGGTCTTGATCAGAGGGTCGTTTGGCAGATACCCAGTTGATTGGTTGGCTCGTTTTGTGATTCAGTCTACATATGGAGGTGTTCTAATGATTTCTTGATATGTTTCTATTTTTAGAAACCTCATGTTATAAAGTAATGTTATGTTTGCACTTTATGTTACGAATAATTATTTTATTATAAAGTGCAAAATAATAAAATAATAAAATAAAATAAAATAATATTCCTTCTAGAAGGTGACTTGGGAAAGTTCTAGAAGGAGGCCGACCTCTTGAGGAAAAAGTATAAATAGACATCATGGGCTTCATTCTCATCATCCAGATTTGTTGTTGTTGATGTTTCATGTTTGATGGTTGTGGAGCCTAGGGTTTTTGCAGTTGTCTTTGGCCATTGAGAATGAAAACTCTCAATTGGTGAGCAATTTTGAGGGTGTGAAATATCACTTGAATTATTGCAGCTGGGAGAAAGTTACTTCAGACTTTCTATTTGAGCTTCATTGTAAAAACTTAGTGGCCTTTGGCCAAGTTTTTGTGTGCCTTGATTTGGAGCATTGTTGGGGACATTTTGGAGTTCAATCTTCAACGAATTTCGCATTGAGGAGGTCAATTGCATTCATTCAGTCATTGCTAGAAGTTCTGATATAATATTTTTAGTCATATAAGTCTGCATATTGGAGCCACGATTTTGCATATCATATTCAGATTTTTGCTTGTATGGCCTCATTCATGCATTATTTCTTTGTGGGTATTTGAGCATTCATCTTGGGAGAGCTTGGCAATTGTTTTGGAGTATTTTGGAGCAGCTATCAGGTTGCTAGTAAATAATTTCAGTGGTCTGATATACTACAACAAGGGCACCATTGGCAAGACATTTTTGTTCATATCTCATCATTGAAGCATCCTATGGTTCTGGGCATTGTTGCATTTTAATCCTTTGGTCCTACCAATCATTTCTGTAACGACCCAATTCTGTGTAAATTAAAAACTTTCCAATTCTCACTTAAAACATGTAAAAGTATCATATAACAAAGATAATACAATAAAATTTCTTCTTTTCTCTATTGATAAACACGTACAAGTTACAATATGTTTCCTCATGAATTTCATTTTCATTGCAAATATAAATCAAAGTTAAAAAGTAATACAGTTACATACATAGCTCGTAAGCTTTTGCACAAATAGAAGTAAGTAGGTCTAGGGGTCCTTCCTTTCAAATCTTGGTACATCGGTCGCTCGCTGTGGAGGAGAAACATCACTCGGGCGCTTTTCCACCAATCACGGACTTATAATGCGGTCCCCCGCACGATCATTTTGCAATGAACGGCCCTCCCTTCGAAGAAGAGATTGGTAGGGTATCCTTTAACGATTACCAACTAAGCATAGTGCTATGTCCTACTCAACTAGAACCTTGCTATTTCACAATCTCGATCTAGTACTCGGATCACAATGAACTGACAGTGTAGTCTCAACTATCTCACATCTAGGTGGATGTCGTACCTTTCACTACTTTGGCCAAAGTATTCTCATTCAGTACTTCAAATGAAGGTCATCTATCATAAACACTACTCAGGGCCGATTTGACGTAAGGCTTCCTTACTCTACGCATAGGTTTGTCCTTCAACGGGTGAAACTGTCATCCCAGACATCCTACAATCATACGAACCTACTAGAAATGAAAACAGTATTCAAGTGTCTTGTACCAATCCTCCTAACCAAGAATTCTTTATCCTAGGAGTACTTAACTTGTCTCAGTTATCCTAATAGCTTAAGCTAAAAGACTTCACTTGATTCTGCCATCATTTCGACCCTAGTAGATAATAAGTACGTCTACGTATTCTCCATATACAGAGATCATACACAACATGCAATAACCATTCAAAATGCATTATAATTTATCTCCTATCAATTTCACATGATTTCCCTTTTATTCATAATAAATAAACACTTCCCAATTCCAATTTAATCTTCTTTAACTAAATTGAATATAACGAAATACATCAAGCTATCTCTTTTAACCTCATTGTCATTCCCTAACCCTTACCCATGCATAAAATGAAATCCCTTTAAATCCTTATGCAATAAAAGATTATCAAACAACAAATGACTACTAGGAATAATTCATTATTTTCAGCTCAATACAATCAGCAAATTCAAAACAGTAAAGAAAAGCAACTTAAAGTTTTAGTCTTTAATTCAGAAACATGCCTGTATAAGCTCCTTTCCAGTAATCCTCTATCAGCAATCTTCTATTATTGATCACAGCCAACAGTTTCCTCACTCAGAAATTCTCCAAATAAAGAATGTTATCAACTGAGAATACTCAACTCTCACTGAACACTTTGAACAGAATAGAAACTATAACTCACAGCCTAAACTCTCCAATTGCAGTGCATTAACTCTCTAAAAACGTCAATGAAGAGAAAACCTGAAGTGAATTCGAATGAAGACTTTGTGAAGCATTTATAGGCCGCATTTGGAATAGTTTCCCCATTTCTGGGCATGCAACTTGACAGATTACCATGTTTACTAAGTCAAAATGTCACTTGTCATTCTTTCAAACCCTCAGTCATGTTCTTCCATGATGATTCGACTTCTTTGGAGCCAGAAATCGAAGAATACTTCAACTTTGCAATAAAAACGCCACCTACAGCCACGTTTTGCTGCTAGGCGTATAAATTTAACCTAATATTATTGCTGCGTCCTAGGTCAAGTTCCAAATCGATCCAACACAGAGGTTCATTGTTATTTTCCTGGTTTAGAGCTTTGAAAATGTCTTCCTTCCTTTCCAGCTGCGCAGGAACTTCCGCCATTTCACGGGAGAGTTTCATTTTTATTTTCATTCATTTTCTATAGTTCGAACTTTTCCAAATATTTCCTTAAATGAAGTTCGATTCTTTTCAAATGTATTTTGTTTATGTTAAATACTTCATATGGCAACCTTTTAATATTTAAACTTCCTCATTTTACAAATTACGAATTTCCTTCTTCCATTTTTAACACTTTAAAATATAAAATGCGAATTTCATTCTTTGAAATTGAAATTGTTTTAATAATTTCTATTTGCATATTTTATTTATTAATGTATTATTTTAAACATTAATATTTATTTATATATAAACGTATTTATATATAAATAAATATTAATTTTAATATTAATACATTTAATTAATAAAATATACAAATATATTATTATTTATACATTCCTTATGTATTGATATATATATATTTAAATCTTCTAGATAATAATACTTGAATATCATTTATATCAAGATATTAGGCGGAATGTGTACGTGTAAACATGTTCACATATACTCCATGTATATACATATGTATGCGTATATACATGTCGATACATATATACGAGCATATCCATTTGCTCAACGTACATACGTATTGATATGTCTATACATTTAGATATGTGTATACAGTGTATACATGTGTATACGTACCCATTCGACCTTTTTCACATTCCTTCTATTTCATTCATTTATAGGGATTCACAGTATAGTCAGATTGGCATTTAATCAATCACATCATATAAAGCATAAGGAAGCAAGTCAAACTCCTAAGCCTATGGATGACTTTTCTAGACTAACTTATCTGACTTGGTGTCTCAGAACCTATATTGACGTGTGTGTATGCTCATTTTGGTAATTGTTACTGTTTACCCGACCAAGTTCCTCCCCGAATGATGTCTCTCCTCTGTCCGGAGGAACAGTCTTCATACCTGCACATCATGACATGACATCGGCAGTCATATGCTCATAACAAGGTAAAAACATCTCACAAGTTAGAATAACATTATTCCATAGTTGTATGCAACATTTAATCAAGACTAAATCATTTAGAAGTAATAATCAAATGAAACCATCATTTAAACAGGACTCATTCACTTAATAACAAGATCAACCATGTTTTATTCATCATCAAGATTCAAACATTACAATCAATTGCCCTACACAATAGTAGCTATAAAATCGGGATGTAACAATTTCAAGTGCCAAGAGGTGGAGTTTAATTGCTGCATTTATTTATCTAAAGTATTGCCAGGCAAGAACAGGGGCGGCTGGGTGAAAGCTTCGATTGGGGCTTACGAGGAGTTCATTTTGCTTGAAACTTGATTCTTTCATCAGCTCTCTTCTAAGGCATCATCATTTCTCCAGGTTCCTTTGTTTATCATTCATGTTAGCATTGCATTTTAGGTGTTATTAGTTTCAGCTGTAGGTGTGCATTATGCCAACATTATCATATTTTGTAATCCATGTAAATGCCAAGAGTCTTGGCCAATTTGTATGAGCATTGTATTAGAAATTTCATTGCAATTAAGGAGAGATAAGTTGCTGGTATCATTTGAGCAATTCAGTATCATTTGTATTTAGTTTGTTAGTTTGCATACCAACTGTTTGTTAAAATACCAGTTGGCTGTAGGTGATCATTTTTCATGATTAGAACTCACATATGCATTCAATATTATCAAAATAAGTTGCAAATTCATATTAGGTCATTGTTTAGACAATCTAGAGTCTTCTTGCAAGCATTCTCATTGATGTTAAGTGAAGGAAAGAGCCATTAAAGCAAACTGAAATGTTATATCAGTCATATGACCCTTGCATACAAAGTGTTTGACGAAAATTTTAAGGCCAAAAATCAGAAGTTTTCAATCAGATTTGAGTAGGGTCTTTACAGATTCTATTTAAGAGAGTTAAGGAGAAGTATCATTTTTTGGTGAAGATATTTATATTATTATTTTCCATTGTGGAATATGAACCAAGTTTCTAACAGCCTAACGACAAAACCCCTCTAAGCATGAAATCAAGGACTAACCCCCTTAATTCCTATAATTGACCCCGTAATTCCTATAATTGAGTTAGTGGACGAAAACCCCTAATTTAGGCAGACTTTAGAGACATTTTCATTGGTATTTTATTGAAGATAAATTATTGCAGATCAGAGGAAGATTTACAGCAGAAATAAGATGATAAGTTCTACATTTTCTAAAATGTATTCTAAGCATTAAGTATAAATTATTTAATAAATCATTAAGTTGCAATTCTAAGTTAAATTCAGGCTTATAATTAATTATGCAACTATTATTGAGTTAGGGTTTATTATACTTAAAGAAATTAAGTAAAATTTAAAGAGGGGACATTACAATCGGTATAAGAGCAACAATCCTGCCAACATGTAGATCTAAATTCAGTTTATGTAGTGGTCAGAGGGCCTTGGAGAGAAAAGAAAAAAACTAGAGGCAGCATTACAAGAGGCTAGCAACCAAATCAGAGGTAGAGGAAATAATAAATAGCTGATCGAGAGGAAGAACGAGAGAATGAATGGAAGGCTTCTATGCAAAGAAAAGAACAAATGACACAATTGCTCCTTCAAACGCTTCAGAATATGAATAATAAAATCAGTACCCTCAGGCCTGCACAAACTAGTGGAGGAGAAGGTAGTAATTCAAATCATTCAAGGTCAGAACATAACAAGAGAACTCCACTTGGATCACCACCTAGAATCACACAACCCACATTCTTACTTAGAGTTGAGCAGCCACGAGAAGAGGACGAGCCAAACATGGCAGCAAATGACTTTGATGAGTGCATAGATGCATGCTCAAGACTTGATCAAGGAATATTTTAGGAGGAGAAAAAAGACAACCCATCAGAGATAATTAATAATTAAATAATAATATAAACTTAAATTATTAAATAATAATACAAACTTAAATTATTAAATAATAATATTTAAATTTAATATCTAGTGTTTATTAAATTAACACCAAAGATAATTAATAATTAAATAATAATATAAACTTAAATTATTAAATAATAATTTTTAAATTTAATAACTGGGATCTAGCCGACCCATTTGGGAAGGCGTATGCTTGCATATATATACTCATTGTTTGTGTTGCTGGAGATCACCACGGATTAAGCTTGAGTCAACAACCCTGTCTGGACGAAAACCTCAGCCGAGTCACTCCTTGGTGTGACGAAACCCTCACTAAGAGATTGCGAGCTTCATCCTCCTAATGTCAAAATCTGAGTGCATGTCCTCACGAGCCGACAATCATCAAAGGCGCCACTGCTAAAGACACTCCCTGACAAGATCTGCACATAGGTTGCGCCACTAATTATATTGATATCTCCAGGTTAGGTGCAACCACCATTCCGAAGGAGAGACACGCGAATTCCATAGTAACCTAATCAGGTTGGACGCTTTGCTGGAGGTGACAAGAGGAGAAACGATTGTATTGTGGCAAAGCCACAAGCATCGCATCATCATGAGGAGACTATAGCGGTGCCATGGAAAGGGTGCTTGGAAAATCAGAACACAGCGGTGTTACTCAATCGCCCATCTCCTATTTGCTATTACACCTAACTGATGCAATTCGACTTCATAGCAAGCTGCAACATTCAGAGCATATCATCCCAACGGAGGCCATATTCTTTCATGGTTATTTTTTGTGGTTGTATTAAACACCTCTGCATTGCTTGTGGCACTCACGGGGGAGCCCACGCTCCATTGTTGTTTTTGGCTAAGTTCGAAACAAACTATGATTGCGATTTGATGCAGATCCGTTTCACTGCTAGGTTGTGAAGGTGCACCAATAATGAATTGTGCTAGTCAAGTTTCAATAAAGTTTGCTCCTTATCAGAAGCCATTGAATTGTTCATAATTTGCATCATTATCCTAGCAGTGTGTAAATATCTCGTTGTTATAATTCCTGAAGTTATTTGTGATCAATACTATTCATTTCATATATTACTATTGTTCGATATGTATATAGTTTTGATGCAATATTGTTTCATTGTTCTAACATCATTCATAGATTTGGAAAATTATTGGTTACGTCTGAGTTGGCCAACTACAGTGGTATCAGAGTAGGTGTGTCCTGCCAACCTGCGGGTCTATCTTGGTGCATGCAGATCGACATTGGACAGGAGTGAGAGAGGGCCTTGGATAAAGAGCATTGATTGGTGACCAAAATTCCTACCCAAGGTAGAAGACATAGATCCCCTTCAGGAGCTAATTTCAAAGATACAGAAGGATCAAGAAAGGTATCCTTATGAAGCCACCAAGATCTTCGACCAATATCAAAGAATGTTCGATAAGATCAAATCTGTACTTCCCTTCAATGATTATCTACATTGTCTCAAATATAAAAACCCAAATAAAAGAGGACTTTACAACTACATCAGATGAAAGAGGAAAGAAGGAGATACAAAAATTGTTGAATAGGAAGTCATAGAGCAAGAAGAAAAACAGAAGCCACAATTCATCACAGAACAAGAACAAGAGAAACCCTATGAGCAAGTCGAAGATGAAGATTGCTTGTTGATTCCTAATGATTGTATGCACCAACAAAAAATTGATGAAGTGAAGGAGGGAAAGACTCCATTTGTTGGGTATGAAGAGCTTGAAATGAAGGAAGAGGATGAGAGCACACGGGAAATACCAAGAGGGGGCGAGGGGGGGTGAATCAATATTTCAAACCTTTTTTTTTTAAAACTATGAATGCATAAAACCATATAAAACATATAGAGAATAACCATAAGACACGAACACCAAATTTCTCATGGAAAACCCTTTCGGGTAAAAAACCACAACATCAAATAGCTTTCTTAAACAAAAATGGGCTCCAACCCATATTACAAAAGAGAGAGAGCACCAACTCTCCTACAAAGCACCCACTCCGAACAGAGTGAAGCACCAACTCCGATAGCTAAAGCACCAACTTCAGTAAAAACTCTTTGATACAAAATACTACAACTCTAATAATTTTCTCAAAAAGTAGAGCTCCAAGCACTTAACCTTTCCAATTTGCCCACTCACACGAACTGAAATCTGCTCCAATTTCACAAAACACTCAAGTAATAGAAGTTTTCACACCCAATATAAGAAACTACGGCTTAGATAATGAATGCATAAAGAATACAGCAAAGGACGAAAAGGAATGTTTCAGTCGCAGTCTCCCGCACGCAACACACTCCTTATATCTTAAGCTAGAATTTTGACAACCTCCTAATATTCCCCAACTCGACTCACCATCTTTTCATTCAAAATAAGACTAAACAATCCCAAGGTAAGAAGCACAGACTTCTCATAAATGTTTGCTCAATACATAGACAAGACCACAATGTAACCCCAAACAGCTTCAGAAGGCTCAATACTCATAAACCGAACTATGAACAAAAGAAATTCCATCATAGAATGAATACCGTTTTTCAAAAAAGAAATCCTCTACTCACACAATACCACATGAAAAACAATGTCGAGAAGATAGCTAACGTGACAAGGAGACAAGCAAGTGTTACACAATAACATCAGTAGGGATTATTATTTTTGTATGCCAAGAACACGACCTTTCTTTGTTTGACGCCCACACTAGCCAATAACTCCATGTCAAAAAAACATTAAACTCTACCATAATATAATTAGCTGCCCTCTCTGAAAGATTCGCACAACATAGCATACATTTCGAGAGAAAATAGAAACAGCTGAGCACATGAAAATCATCATCAAAAAAAAGAAGAAACGCCCAAAAAAAAATGCGATGAGAAATTTTAAATGTAAGGACATGTCATGTCCCCCGGAATCGTAACACATTGAAAATAAATAAATAGAAAGATGACAAAATACATATTAACAATTTAATGTTATTATTATAATTATCATAAGATAATACTGTAATAATTATAATAGTAACAATATAAATATAAACACACAATATTTTAATATAAAATATAATATGAGGACACTACAAATATAGATATTGATAATATTAAATAAACATTGACAAATTAAATATCATTATAGTTACAATCGAGATCGAGGCAACTAAGGAAGTTAGTAATTCAAATGTTCATTGGGAACTATCATGGCTTCAAGATTGTAAACATCACCTCTACCAAGTTTATCCCGACTCCTGCAGTGACTGGGCGCTGATGTGGAGAGGGATCATTTGTCTCTATGTGGAACTCATCACCACCACCATTCAAAGAGTATCGGGCTGGTGAATATCTCATACATTGTGTATTAGACTGTTTTGCCTATCCATCTGTGACCACCACTTTTGTGTAGCTAATAGATTGGCAATCGTATACCATCTGGGCGACTCTTATTATTAAGGGATGATCGATGACATATCATTGTTAACTGACACCATTCAAAGCCCCGCCACCTCTATTATTTGTGACTACCGTATGGACAAATGCAGTGAGGAACCCGTGGATTGAGTAGACACATATGGAATTTGTGTCATTGCACATATGATGATGTATCGGAAGAAAAGCAATCCTGTTGATACTAGTAAAATTAATATTAAACAAATAACAAAGGGGGTGCAATTAAGTGAAAAGTCAACAACCATTAAAAAGAAACACATGGAATTTGTGCCATTGCACATATGATGATGTATCAGAAGAAAAGCAATCCCGTCAATACTAGTAAAATTAATATTAAACAAATAACAAAGGGGGTGCAATTAAGTGAAAAGTCAACAACCATTAGAAAGAAAGACATGTCTGTGGGAAAGGTTGTCACCTTTCAAAAAAGGTGGCTTGAATTAGGAAGACCAGGAGATATATAAGACAAGCACTCCAAGTAAGAGGGGATCAATCAGGAAGGAATGAGAATAAGCAGAAAAGGAACCCTTTTAGGAGAATAAAGACATCCTTACAACAGAGGATCATATAAACCCGACTGTATGATAGTCGAACCATCTCAAACATCCAGCCAACAAGAAACCGCATAAGTCAAAGTATATGTTGTAGGAACCACGATGGAAAAAAGACATCATTATGTTCTAAAATCTGATACATATACTCAGATAGTGAGACCTGAATCAACGCCCATATTGGGCTTATTATTAAAATTATTGTTTATGGGCATAGCTGCACACCTTTTGATCTAGGAGTCTAAAGGCAAATTCTAAAGAAGCCAAAAAGGGACATTACAGTGGTATTAAAGCATAATCCTACCATCCTGTGAAAACAATAGTTAATGCTAACTTACCAAAGAAGAAACTCTAGGAAAAATACTACCCCAAACAACACCATGGTTGCATTCATGAGTAACAAGATAAGGGCATTCATGGAACAAACCACCCAAGCACTTAGGGACCAAAACGAGAGGAGCGAAAGAACTTCACAACTTCTCCTCCAAACCATCCACAATATGAGTGGCAATAATAGAAGGGAACATAGCTCTAATCATTCTGAAAACAATAATCCTACACCATCAAAAACTGCAAGCTCTAGACCCACAAGACCTTCTTTCTTGCCTAGGGAAGAACACATGGAAGGGAAGCCAATGAACCTCCCGCAGATAATGTAGATGAGATTGCAGTAGCATACTATAGACTCAATCCCGAAATTGGGGAATCATCCCCTTTAAAGATTATTGTGATGCCAAACTAAGATCCACCCCTATAAGGGAAAGAAACAATCAACCCGACAAGGATCTCAAGAATAGAGTAAGCAAACTAACTCTCCCCAATTTTGACGGAGAAGGAAAGAACACCGCACGCTCAAGGGTCCAAAAGTTGGACACGTATCTATCTTTGAGCCCAATGACAAAGGAAAATGCCATCAAGTTCGCCATGCTACATCTAACAGAGATGGCCCATGAATGGTGGCACCACGGCCTCATAACCCAAGGTCATCAACAAGTAACCACCTATGATAATTTCACCCAAAGGCTAATCAAAAGATTTGATAGAAAGCATGCCAAGTAGTATTTTAGAGAACTCACCCGAGTAAGACAACATGGAACTATAGAGAGCTATGCCACCAAATTTCAAAAACTAGCTATCATGGTACCCGAAATCTCTCAAGAGAGACTCACCTACTTGTTCGTGGAAGGATTAAGGGGATCAGTAAAGAGCATGGTGAGTGCATTAGAACCCACCAACTTAGATGAAGCAATTCAAAAGGCCATGAAATTCGAGGATAACCTACCAAGAGAAAAACCCAAGAACCAAAATCCCTCTTACAATAATCGTGAAGAGTTAAGAAGGACCTTTGTTTCGACTGTAAGGAAAAATGGGACAAAGGGCACATTTGTCGGCAAGACGAAAAGAGATGTGTGAAATGCGAAGAAGTGCGTATGGAGAACAGGACACAAGTGTAGGGAAGGCATGTGTTTTACATGCAAAGAAGAATGGATACCCGGCCATGCATGAGGAAAAAGGGGTCAAGCACACCATATTGAGGCAACACACAATTAAGATAAAGGAGGACTAAATAAAAGAATAAGATATGAAGAAGGAAGTAAGGAAAGGAGCAACTCTTCCATGAAATGAGCTGAAGGAATGAAGCTCTCGTAGGGAACCACACCCTTCTTAACATGACCAAGAGGAACTAACGAGAGAGAACTTTGCCTCGATTGTCGACATGCACAGAAACCAAGGCACCACTGCAGTCAAAAGACCTTACAAGGATATTGCAAAGGGAGACAACAATGAAGTCCTCTTCTAGATACGCCACCCAGGAGGGGACAAGATGAGCCCACTTGGGACAAGATGAGCCCACTTGGGCCAAGGGGGTACTTGCCTCCGAGGTATCCGAGGGTACTACCCTTGGGTCTAGAGGGGTTGAACCACCAGGACGATGAAGTCCTCTTCTAGATACACCACCCAATGGAAGACAAAATGAGCCACTGGGGCCAAGGGGGTACTTGCCTCCGAGGTATCCGAGAGTACTACCTTTGGCTCTAGAGGAGTTGAGCCACCAGGACAATGAGGTCCTCTCCTAGATACACCACCCAGTTGGGGACGTAATGAGCCCTCGTGGGCCAAAGGGGTACTTGCCTCCGGGGAATCCAAGGGTACTGCATTTGGGTCTAAGGGAGTTGAGCCACCAGGACAATAAGGTCCTCTTCAAGATACGCAACCCGGGTGGGGAACGTGATGAGCCCTTGTGGGCCAAGGGGGTACTTGCCTCTAGGCTATCTGAGGGTACTGCCTTTGGATCTAGAAGAGTTGAGCCGCCATGTGTTCTATAATGGAGGATATCGCATCCTATAATGGAGGTCATTGCAACCTATAATGGAGAACTTTTTCTATAATGGGGGGACCAAGCAGAACCAAAGAGGCTAAATCATAAGAGAAAGGCCAGGAGTTGGCATGATGGATCCTAGGCTCCCCATCAAGTCATGCTTCCCACACTCTCTTATGGTTGAACCCTCCAAGGATGCTAGAGTACTTTGATCGAATTAATGACTCATCAGGAGTTTACTAACATTTAAATCTACTACTAATTATTGGGTAAATGAATATGATCTGCTAACTACTATAATGAGGGTAAATGACTCTAATTTATGTGCCAACCTTCAATCTGGACCTCAAATAAGTAAGAGGAATTCTCTAAACACTTATTTATTTATTAAGGATATAAGGCAAACTCAGGGTATTCCCAATTAGGGGGACTAAGATGTTTCGATCAGCCCAAACCTAAGTTGCTTTAGGACAAGCAAATTTGGGAGGGAGGACTGTCATGTCCCCCAAAATCATAATACATTGAAAAACAAATAAATAGAAAGACGGTGAAATACATATTAACAATTTAATGTTATTATTATAATTATCATAAGATAATACTGTAATAATTATAATATTAACAATATAAATATAAACACACAATATTTTAATATAAAATATAATATGGGGACACTACAAATATAGATATTGATAATACTAAATAAACATTGACAAATTAAACATCATTATAGTTACAATCGAGATTGAGGCAACGGGGGAAGTTAGTAATTCAAATGTTCATTGGGAACTGTCATGGCTTCAAGATTGTAAACACCACCTCTACCAAGTTTATCCCGAATCCTGTAGTGATTGGGCACTGACATGGAGAGGGATCATTTGTCTCTATGTGGAACTCATCACCGCCACAATTCAAAGAGTATCGGGCTGGTGAATATCTCATACATTGTGCATTAGACTATTTTACCTACCTATTTGCAGCCACCGCTTCTACGTAGATAATAGGTTGGCAATTGTATACTATCTGGGCAACTCTTATATTATTAAGGGATGATCGATGACATATCATTGCTAACTGATGCCATTCAAAGCCTCGCCACCTCTATTATTTGTGACTTCCGTATGGACAAATGCAGTAACCTGTGGATTGAGCAAACACTTATGGAATTTGCGTCATTGCACATATGATAATGTATCGGAAGAAAAGCAATCTCGTCGATACTAGTAAAATGAACATTAAACAAATAACAAAGGGGGGTGCGATTAAGAGAAAAGTCAATGACCATTAAAAAGAAAGACATGTCTGTGGGAAAGGTTGTCACCTTTCAGAAAAGGTGGCTTGAATCAGGAAGACTAGGAGATATATAAGACAAGCGCTCCAAGTAAGAGGGGATCAATCAAGAACGAATGAGAATAAGCAGAAAAGGAAACCTTTTAGGAGAATAAAGACATCCTTACAAAAGAGGATCATATAATCCCAACTGTATGATAAACGAACCATCTCTGACATCTAGCCAACAAGAAACTGCATAAGTCAAAATATATGATGTAGGAACCACGGTGGGAAAAAGACACCATTCTATTCTAAAATCAAATACATATACTCGGATAGTGATACCCGAATCAACATCCATATTGGGCTTATTATTAAAATTATTGTTTTTGGGCGTAGCTGCACACCTTGATCTAGGAGTCTAAAGGAAAATTCTAAAGAATTCAAAAAGGAACATTACAAGACAACACGTCTTCAACATATCCTGTCAATAATCAATACCACACAACTTTAATAAAAACACGTACTTTTAAAAGTCTTCAGAATACTGGATAGACTCAGCCACCCATGAAGATAGGATGGAAAAACTTAAAGCCATCATAATAAAGGTTATTCTCAGTTGCCCATAAAGGAACCGCCTCTATAGAAATAAATCGTGCCAAGAAGTCTATAAAGCTTTCAAATATTTCTCCAGAAGAGTCAATATGCCACATAGCCAAAGAGAATTCAACCACATCAATATTAGCTGTTGTAAAAGATATTAACAGGGCCTTTCAAATATCAAGCCGTCACAATAAATAAAAGAATCGCTGCACAATTTTATTATCAGGTAACATGTCTTCATTGAGTACCACTAAAAACCGACACTATAATCTTTTTGACAAAACAACATGATGAAGTGGCATGAAAGGCTGACAAGTAGGCACCAAAGAAGCTGATGCAGACACACTCCCTGCTCAAACAAACACCCACGCAGCTCTAGCAAGCATGCAAGCAACTCGACCAGACATACAAGTAGCTGAAGCAGGCAAGTAAAGAGCTCAAGCAGCTCAACCAAGCAAGTAGACACCTCAACCAAAAAGGCAACCAGCTCAAAAAACCAGTAATGAATGTTGATGCTGTAGCGGCGGGAGGTTCTTTTTCCCACAAATTTGAAATTAAAATAATAAATAAATTCAATATTAAATGGAAGGAGACAACTTGCTATAAATATATAATTATTTTGTTGAGGCCGACCAATTAGAAAAAGACACCTTGTTTGGTGAACAAGGCTGACCTTTCATGAAGAGACATCTTGTTATGTATAAATGTAAGGTAGCTATCATTCAGTTTATCATCCAATTATTATCAAGTCAAGTTCGCATATTTTTTCTAAGTGAAGATCATCTTTATCAGCAGATCGATTATTATTCTCAAGGTATTCGCATTTTTCAAGAGGAGTTGCTTATCTACAGCAGATTGATATATATTCAAGGAGATCAATATTGCTTGTGTATTTGCATTTAGAGAGGTGCTATAATCATTGCACCAGTTCGGCCTAGTGTGTGGCCTAATTGTAAATCAGATTTCTGCTCTTTTATTAAATATATAAGTGATATATTTGTGGCTAGGTTTTTCTCCCTCGAGAAGGAGGGTTTTCCCAGGGTAAAAGTGTTGTGTTCATTTATCTTATGTGTTGCATTTTCTGTTTGCTTAAATCTGATCCTAAAACTAACAATGAATAATCAGCAACTTGACAAGCTCAAATAAAACTTGACATCAATGACAAAAATTCCAATAGAGGTGTCTCTAAATTCAAGTGATATCCAAGAAGAATCCAACCAAGCTTCAGGTATGGAAGTAATTGAATCATGTGTTAATGAGATCCAAGAAATCAGCCATGCTATTGAGAAAAATCATTCAACTAAGATTGTTCTCCATCAGGAAGAATTGCAAGTTTATCATGAAAGCCCTAATGACATGGGGATGATGAAGTGTATAACTGAAATAAGAGAACTCCATAGAAGTTAATCAAGAAACATTTGAGTTCCTTTGCTCCAAGATTAATGAGTTCGTTGATTGGCTAATCTATAATACAAAGAATGAAATTTTTGATGTGCACATTATGGGTCTAGGAGAGTTGATTGAGTTTGAGAAAGACACTACACTTAAGCATGAAACAATGAGGAAGGAGAAGTTGGAGGTGGTCGATGACCCTTGGAGATACATCCATCCTCTAGTGTCTGTTGCACGTGATAGTGTGATGAATTGGGATCTAGGAGTTGCCATGATTGCTGCACTGTTTCTTTTGGATCATGACAAGTATTGGCTTCCTGGCACTTACATCAAAGTTGAGCAGCGGAGGTTTGGGGTACAAATACCATATCATTCATCACTTGTTGGTCGTCTCAACATTTATGGATAGAAGCTTGCAATTGCTTGAAGGCAAGCAATTTCCGAGGCTGGAGGACTGTCATCTCCCCAATTTATAATTGGGACCTATTTGAAATTGGTGGACAATGGTGTTTATTAACACAAAAGATAATTAATAATTTAATAATATTAATAGTTAAATAATAATATAAATTTAAATTATTAAATAATAATATTTAAATTTAATATCTGGGATCTGGCTGACCCATTTGGGAAGGTGTATGCTTGCATATATATACTCATTGCTTGCATTGCTGGAGATCCCCCCAGATTAAGCTTGAGTCAACGACCCCATCTGAGATGAAAACCTCATCAGTGTCACTTCTTGGTGGGACGAAACCCTTGCCAGGATACTGCGAGCTTCATCCTCCTAACGTCAGAATCTGAGTGCATCTCCTCACAAGCCGACAATCATCAGAGGTTTCACAGCTGAAGACACTCCCTGACAAGATCTGCACACAGGTTGCGCCACTAATTATATTAATATCTCTAGGTTAGGTGCAGCCATCGCTTTGAAGGAGAGACACACGAATTCCATAGTAACCCAATCAGGTTGGACGCTTTGCTAGAGGTGACGAGAGGAAAAATGATTGTATTGTGGCAGAGCCACAAGCATCGCATCATCGTGAGGAGACTATAGCAACACCACTGAAAGGGTGCTTGGTAAATCAGAACACAACAGCGTTACTCAATCGCCTATCTGATGCAATCCAACTTCATAGAAAGCTGCGACATTCAAAGCATATCATCCCAGTGGAGGCCATATTCTTTCATGGGTATTTTTTGTGGTCAAATTACACACCTCTACACTGCTTGTGGCACTCACGGGAGAGCCCACACTCCATTATTGTTTTTTGCTAAGTTTGAAACAAACTATGATTGCAAACTGATGCGGATCCATTTCACCACTAGGTTGTGAAGGCTGTTGGGTTGTGAAGGTGCACCAATAATGAACTATGCTAGTCAAGTTTCAATAATATCTACTCATTATCAAAAGCCATTGAATTGTTCATAATTTGCATCATTATCCTAGCAATGTGTAAATGTCTGGTTGTTATAATTCCTGAAGTTATCTATGATCAGTATTGTTCATTTCATATATTACTATTGTTCGATATATATATGTATAGTTTAGATGCAATATTGTTTCATTGTTTTGACACCATTCATAGATCTGGTAAAATTATTGGTTACATCTAAGTTCGCCTATTACACAGATACTATCATTCTCTTAGCCCCATGATAGAAGATGAAGTCGTTAAGTTTTCCATTCTTCACTTAGAAGGTATAGCACATGAGTGGTGGCATCATGGGCTAATTACACAAGGGCATCATTAAATTATGACATGTTGATTTCACACAAAGGCTCATAGATAGATATGATAGTAAAGACCCAAAGATGTACTTTAGGGAGTTGACATAGTTAAGGCAGCGAAGTACATTAGAAGATTATGTAGCAGAATTTCAAAGGATTTCAGTCATGGTGTCAGATATTATGGAGAAGAGACTCATGTTTTTGTTTATTGAAGGGCTTTTGGAGTCACTTTGAGGTTTGGTTCGAGATTTTGAGCCATCATCTCTAGAGGATGCTATTTGAAGGGCTTTGAAATTGGATGATTCAACGACTAAGAACAAATTCCACCCCAAGAGCATACCAACAAAGCAACATGAGAAACCCTTCCAAAAGGATACCCCTCAACCAATAGAATTGCCTCCAAAACCAGACAAGGGTGAAAAAACTAATAATGAGCTTCGGAAGAAGTTGTGCTTTTCTTTAAAGAGCCATGGAGAA
>VDFB02295573.1:0-47671 GCA_007258455.2 Sequoia sempervirens
GGATCAAGGACTTCAAAGATCAATTGTCAGCCATTGGTTGGAAGATTGAAGAAGAAGACATGGTAATCATGTTGAAAAGCTTACCATGTGCTTATGAGCATTTCATTGAGACACTTAATATCCACCTCTACGGATGTTGACTTGAAGTTTGAAGAGCTATGCAATAAACTCTTACAATAGGACATATGGAAGAAATAGTTTGGTAGCAATAGTGAGATGATGAGTGTGGGACATGCATTTGCAAACAAATACAAAGGTACAGGGAAATGGTCACATAAGAAAAGACAAGGTCACAAGAACGATGCAACAAAGAATTTGAAAAACATCACGTCATTATTGTGGTAAGTTGTTTCATACAAAACACTATAGAAAAAGGGTTGGTTGAAAAAAAATCCAACTAGGGAGGGTTTAGCAGAAGGATCATGTTGTAGAGCATTCAAAGGAGAAGACATCAACTTTCTATGTATTCATGGCTAGAAGACTATTAGATCAGTTAGAGTCAACTACATGGTACATTGATTTAAGAAGATCATGTCACTTCACCAATAGGCGAGATTGGTTCATAGAGTACAGTGATTGCATTGATTTAGTGATCTTTGGTGGTTGTGAGAAGTACACAATTGTTGGTAGAGGGATTTTACAAATAACCTCGAGAAGGAAAAAGCTATGTTCCAGGTCCTTTTGGGGACGGGGACGGCTGGGGACGCGTTTCCGGGACGTTTCCTAGGGGCCCATTTTTAGGGGACGGTAGGGGACGGCGACATACAAAATACATATATATATATATGATTTTTTCAAAATTTATTAATATATTATTGTATTATACACAGAGAGAGGGAAAGAGAGATATATGTCAATAAATTAATAATTGCTCACACCAATATAATAAATCGTGAGAGTAGTAGCAACTTGATTTTATAGAAGTCATTTTTTGTTTTGTAGAATTTGTTTGGCAACTTGATGCTTTCCTAAAAGGCAATTTTTATATGACATTGAGTTTAGATGCTTGATTTCTTTTATGGCTAAATGCTGCCACTTTAAACATAATATTTACTGATGAATTGTTTTTCTAAATTGGTGAGATTTACATTCTAATTCCAAGTATTTATCATTCCAAAATGTGAGTCCACTGTCCAGGCATCCTACATAATAAATGGAAATATAAAGAATGTCATGAACATGTCCCAGTCAGAACAGATGGAGCTATGGCGATGTGTTGTCAAAGGTTAGCAATGCCATTACTTTATGGCTCAAATGTTTTATGCCCATGGTTGATATTTTCATTGTTTTTTGAAGCATGTATACCCTTGATATTTGGATCTCTTTGATCCATAATCAATTTAATATTGGTCTTGAATGGGGTTTTATTATAACTGGAATGTTGAAGACTGATTAGATCGAGTTGAAATTGAAGGCATTCTTTGTGAGAATACATGATTGGAGTTAAGATATATTAGAACAATTTCTAATTTTTATGGTAAGCTAACAAAAAGGCACTATGTTACTCAGCTATAAAGCCAGAGGCAGAGATACTTGTTATCAGAGAGACCCAAAAGTTGTAAACTACAAATAGATTTATCAACTATTTTGGTAATTAGCAGTACTAGATTTTTATGGTTGATGTATGTGAATTTTTCAGGCTGTGTGATCTGAAACATCAAAGGAAATATTGTTACGCAGTTTTCTCCACAAAGCTTGAAAAATTCAACTATTTTGGTTTTTAAAATGATATTCCATACAAAATGTTCTATAGGAGACTTGAAATTGCTCCAATCCAAAGTGAAACTCCAAAAAACCTGGACATTGTTTGCAAATAAGTAAAAACATACTTATTTCTGAAACGGAACATCCTATGGGATCGATCAAACTGCAAATATGGACCTCTGGAAAATCATAGCCTATGCACTCATAGAAGAGATTCTATGGAAGAGTTAAAAGGAAGATTGAAATGTCCCCTTTTGGGATGTTCCTTGATTTAGGCCTGCAAACCAATAATAAACACTAAAAACTGACATTAGCAATAACAAGTATCGATTTTATGGTTATATTCAAATTAACTCATAAAAAATTATAATATTGAGATCAATACTTCATAGCTAAATGCAGTGGATGTTAATTTCTATTTTTTCCTGGAAAATTTTGTAGAAGTCATTTTTTGTTCTGTACAATTTGTTTGGCAACTTGATGCTTTCCTAAAAGGCAATTTTTATATGACATTGAGTTTAGATGCTTGATTTCTTTTATGGCTAAATGCTGCCACTTTAAAAATTGCCTTTAAAAAGATTAATAGGTGAAGACAAGCCAAACGCAGTTATAAAACGTTTTTTAAAAAGAAAAATGTGATTTTTATGTTCATATGCGCAGGGGACGGCAAGCCGTCCCCGGGGACAGCGAGGGACGTTCCCAACGTCCCCTGCCGTCCCCGGGGACGGGGGAACGTTCCCAGACGACAGGAAACGTCCCCTGCCGTTTCCTATTAATTTCTCAATTTTGGGGACGGCCGGGGACTGTCCCCGATGCGTCCCCCCGTCCCCGGGACGGATGGGGACGGGTACAGGGGGTTTTGGGGCAGGGGACGCGTCCCCGTGTAACACAGGGAAAAAGTTATTTTTTCTCAATGTGTGATATGTACCAAGAATGAAGCTCAATCTACTTTATGTAAGCTAGATTATGCGACATAGTCCTAATCTAGATGCCATTTTCAACAAACACAAATGTAGTATCATTGACAAAGAGAGCAAGAAGACTTTTGCTTTTGGTATAAAAGGTCATGGACTATATCGATTGCTTGACACTAGATAGGTTAGGGAACATGCATTGGTAGCCAAGAGCGCATCAACCATTACTACACTTTGGCCTCAACAGTATGGACACCCCAATTTGTCCTACCTCTCTCAGTTAGCTTGAGAGGACTTGGTAGATGGAATTCTTGACATTTAGAAATAGATACAGGGTGTGTGTGGGGCTTTCTTGATAAGGAAGTAACATAGAACACCATTTGATGGTAAACAAGCTTGGAGAGCTAAGAGAGTCCTACAACTAGTTCATGTAGATATTAGTGGATCAATGAACACAAAATCAATCATTGGGTGTAAGAATTTTCTTTTGTTTGTGGATGATTTTAGTCGGAAAATGTGGGATATTTTCTGAAATTAAAATCTAAGGGGTTTAATGAATTTCAAAAGTTCAAAGCATTAGTTGAAAAAGAGTTAGGTTTTGACATAACCACTCTTAAATTTGATAATAGAGGCGAATTTTGTGCCATAGAATTCAACATCTTTTGTGCTAAATAGGTCTCCTACACAGGTGGTGAAACATAAGACACTAGAGAAAGCATGGGTTGGGAGGAAATCAAAAGTTAGTCATCTTAATGTCTTTGGTTCCATTGCATATGGTTGGATTCTAGATGAAAAGTGAACTAAATTAGATTTTAAGAGTAAGAAATTGATGCTTATAGGGTACAACGACAATCATAAGGGCTACAATTTGATTGATGTTGGCACTGACCGCTTGACTTTCACCAAAGATGTGATTGATGAGGAAGCATGGCCTTTCTAGACATCGCAAGAGTTCTAGATTATCGAAGATCAACCTATTATGCCTAAGGATTCAGGTGTTCAACTTCAAGAGGCTCCACTTGAAGGGAGAATTAAGAACATGATGAAATAGACCCAATTTACATTATTGATAGCTTGGATCAACATTTAAGTGACACAAATACAAGTAGCCCAAGTCATGATGATAATGCCGATTTGGATATAGACTTTGAAGAGGAGACTAAAGTTGTGGGAAAGCACTATTCAAGATGTTCGGTTAAGTGAAATGATCAAGGGCAGATCATCAAGAGGCAGGAGCAAGCATAACACAATCAATTTTGCTCTAATGGCTAATAGTTAGGGAGTTTTTGAGCAATAGGTGTTTGAGGAGGCAAAAAAAGCTTGAATGGGAAAAAGGCCATGGCCACCAAACATGAAAGTCTTATGAGAAATAAGACTTGGGATCTCTTAGATTTTTCATTAAGGAAGAAACCCATTGGCTGCAAATGGGTGTATAGAGTCAAGTGTAAGGCATATGGTACTCTTGACAAGTACAAAGCTTGGTTGGTCGTAAAAGGGTTCTCACAAAGAGAAGGCATTGATTATGAAGAAACCTTTTCTCTTCAAAAAAGAAGAGCACTATTTGATTAGTTCTAGCCATAACAACTCAATTTGGCTAGATAGTACATCAAATGGACGTAAAGAATGCCTTCCTCAATGGAGATTTGGAGGAAGAAGTGTACATGATTAACCCACAAGGTTTTTAGGTTGCACAAAAGAAGCGCCTTGTATGCAGATTGAAGGAAAGTTTATATGGCCTGAAGTAGGGACCCAAGGCATGGTACATCAAAATTGATAGGAATTTGGTTGAACGTGGATTTTAGCAAAGTCCTTCGGATCCAAATTTGTACATCAAAAGCATTGGTAATGATATCATTTTGCTATTCATTTATGTAGATGACATCATTGTTATAGGTAATGAGGCACACAATTGTAAAGATAAAATTAGAATTCAGTACAACTTTTGACTTGACTAATCTATGCTTCTTACATTACTACCTAGGTGTACAAGTTTGGTAAACTGGTGGTAGCATTTTTGTTTGACAATCCAAATATGCTAGGATTTTGCTTTACAAATTCAGAATGATAGATTGCAAAATCTCATTAGCACCAATGGAGAAATGGTTGAAACTTTCAGCCATAATTGACTCTTAGATTGTCAATAAGTGAGGTTATAGGCAACTAGTGGGGAGCTTAATATGTCTTATAGCCACTAGGCTTGATTTGAGCTATGCTGTGAGTTTCATTTCTAGATTCATGACAACAAAAACCGTAGAATGCTAGATTGCAATGAAGAAGGTGTTTAGATATGTGAAAGGGACACTTGACTTGGGCATTTTGTATAGTAGAAGCAAAGATCCTAGGTTGGTTGGGTTCACAAATTTAGATTGGGAATTTTTTGTTGATGACAAAAAGACCACTTCTAGATATGTATTCAACCATGCATGGGTGCAATCACATGGGCCGACAAGATGTAGCAGGTAGTAGCTCTTTCCTCGAGTGAAATAATATATTGAGGAACAATAAAAGTAGTGTGAGGCAATATGGCTCCAAAGGATGCTTTCAAACATGAAGTGGCTTGAGCAAAGACTTTGCCATTGTTCTATGACAATCAAGGGGTTCTCAAACTTGCTAAGAATATTGTCTTCCACAAGCATACCAAACATGAGGAACTACTTGTCACTTCATCAAACAACTTGTAGAAGATGGATCGGTTATGTTGTAGTATTGTCCTTCAAAGGATCAAATTGTAGACATTCTTACCAAGCCTTTTGGTCTTGAGAAATTTGTAAAATTTCAGGATAAGCTTGGTGTAGTTAGTGGATTTTGACTATTAAGGGAGTGTATTAAGTATTATTATATTGTAATGGTCAATTAATTTTTAGACTTAATAAAGTTGTTTCGATTTTAGGTTAGTCTTAAATTAGTCTTTATGCTTTATTTAGTTTTTGCTATTCTTAGGTCATTGTAAACCTTTATAAGAAAGCATTTGCTTCTTATTTTATCAGTTGAATATCTTGGTAATCATTTTGTGTTGAGTTTTTGTAATAAAAAGAATAACTTGAATGATTCCAAATGAAGATAGGCACCTCATTGATATACCTATTCTAATTGGCTCCTTGAGTCCTAAATTTTCCTCCAAGTATTTAAAAGTACTTTTAATTTTTATTTTTTTATTTTTTTTTAAGTTTTAAGTGTTTGAAATACCTTTACTTTAATACTAGTGTTTGAAAACACCTTTTATATTAATCATTATAATATTATTAAGTTGCCCTTAAAATTAGAGATTATTGGGCCCAACTTAATTAATATTATTAAATCTTAATTGAAAAAAGGGGACATGATATTTTAAGACAATTGTTTTTCCATTTTGTTTGTCTTTCATATTGACAACACAGTAGAATGCTCACAAATTTTTGAAGAACTGAGGGTGATCATAAAAAATTACTGATGCCAAGAAAAGAACTAAGTATTAACTTTACATACAGAATATGCTCATATATTGAGAATCTAAGGTGAATTTTGTTGATCAGTAAAAACAATACAGATTTCAAAATAGATCTTCAAAATGAGTCATAGGTAGTTGAATAATTTGGGTAAGGTGTTGTGATCGAAGAATGGAGCAACCAACATCTTTAACAAGAAGTAAATAACTAGTAAATGATTTTAAAGTAAATTAGAATTGGTTGCTGTTAAAATTTTGAGCATGTGTCAGTTTTTGGCAAAAACTTCAGTATTCAACATGATCTTTGGATGTAGAACAGAAAAAAGTTGTGTGGAGGGTTCTTAGCATTATATCTGGAACCAAGTTTTTAGTAGACAATTTGCTCGGTTTCTTCCAGATGACCTCATGCACCCTATCCAATAATTTATGCTACTGTGGAGAATTATCTTACCAACATATATAATGTGATGTATGTTAGTATAATACTATATTGTTATAACTGATGGCTTAGCATAGTGTAATATGTTGTAATAAATGATGAGTTGATCTGATGCAAAGTTATTAGTGATTTACATGGTGCTTTATACAAGATGTTTACCAATTCAGGATGAGATTAATTCTAGTCTACTCAAGTTTGAGACGTTAAGAAGCAATCCTATGCTTAGGACATTGGATGCCACCTGAAATTCTACCACTTAGTTGTAAAAGAAGAATTATACCTAGATTTGTTCCCTATGTTCCTGTGTATCCTGCTCTGTAACTTGTAATTTATGGGAGTCATGGCATTTGAAGTTGTAATATCAGCAGAATAGATCTAATAAAATAGATTGTTTGATGTTTATCATCCACATATAAGACTATATATGAGGCTAAGATTTTAATGCTTGATCTATTTTTGCAAGACAACTTGATTTTCACACGTGTTCTTCAACAATAGCTCTGAAATTTACCTGAAGCCTCTGCTTGATGTCTTAGGTTGTTATCTTGATAAACAATGTATCTTAGATGTTGCATATTTCAAAAACAATATGATGCTTTCTTAGATATGCCTTGTATGACAGAAGCAAGAAATCCTTTACTAATCTTACAGATAGACCAGAGGATCACAACAATTGTTAGTGATCAGCAGAAAATGGATGCTAAAAGAGGTCATCATAAATCTGAGTTAGAGCAGCTTAAGCACGATATTGCTAATGTCACAAAGCAGCGCACATCTATTTCTAAGGCTCTTGAAAAAAAGGTACCTGAGAAGTACTTAAGGTGGCATTGCTTTCAGTTTTATTGATTTATGTCTTAATGCATTTTTGGTTTTTGGACTTGTTTTTGTTAATGCAATATGCAAATTTGATGTTTGGATTTTCTTTATATAAAAAGGATGCAATTCTAGATAAATACTTGCTGCAACTCTGATGTTTGTGATCCATAATTAGCATGGTTATACCAATGTCTGATTCCTCAAAACAGATCTGATTTACATACAATTAAATTTAAACAAAAATGCTTCTGTTCCTTAGTGTTTTGTTAGAATGTTTTGACTCGGTGGCAGGAAAATAAACAGAAGGGAAACAAAAACTGAAGCATGAAAAGCAGATTAATACAGGTCAGACATCAATATGAACACGAGATATATTCTAGAGAATCCACTAGGGGTGAAAACTGCATTACAGATGTCTGTGCCTCCATTCTAATCATCAAATTTGTAATATTACACGCCAAGCTTAACTATGGAGAATTTAAAGACAATTGGGAGACATCAACAACATATCTACAATTATCGCCATTCTACTTAAAAAATAATTACACACTCTGTGTGCTCTGCTGCAATTCTCTTCCACTCTAAATGGCTTTGCATTGCTCAAGCAGACATTCATGCTTGCAAAATCATAACAGATAGTTGTAGAAGACTTCAAAGAGATAGTATCTTGAGTGTCAGGATAAGAAATGATACATTCATTGAACCATGGGGACGCATCCCTTGAAATATTGACGTTTTGGGGATGGGGATGTCCCCAGGATGTGGGGATGCCAGGGAGACGTCCCCCCACTGCACTGCCACTGCCACCAAAACTCAGGGGATGCCGCCAAGATGACAAGGAAGCTAGGACGTCCTAGAGATGCCCTGGGTATGGCCAAACATCCCTCGATTGTCTCGGTGATGCCCAAAGACTCCTGCGCCTTTCAATTAAAAAGGTAAGGGAAAATTAAAAAAAAATTAGTTTTTTCTTGAAACCAAAGCCTAGGCTCGAACCCTAATGGCCAATGGGCCCCAGCAATGCCTCCTAAACTCTATAAAATACTCCGAATCTCTCATTTTTATCCTCAATCTCATTTCAACAGCTAGGTTGAAGAGGAGCAAAAGAGTGAGTGCAGGATTGAAATAGTGTGATTGAAGTGCTGCAAGTGCAAGAAGGGTGAGAAGAAGCAAGTAGAAGAGGAAGAGGAATTCTACACCAAGTTGGAAGGCTTTTTCAAGCACAAGGTAGGGTTCTATGACTAATTTTTGAATTTTTTTTTTATTAGTTTCATTTTCAAATTTAAATTTTATTCATGATTTTATAGACATAGCTGCAAGTGCATATAATGATTTATTCATATTGCAATGTTCATTGTTCAATTTTCATCAAGATTCAACATTGAAATTTAAATTTTATTTTCAAGTTTGTCAAACTAGGCCAAAACTTTTGTGCATCCTTTGCTTCTGCGCTTTGTGCGACCTGAGTAAGAAAAACAAATGTGAAATCCCCAGTTGACAAAGATTAAGAACAACAATTTTTATTTGTGTATCCTTTGCTTTCGCGCTTCGTGCGATCTGAAGTAAGAAAAACAGAAATAAATCTGTCTTAATCCTTTGCATTAGCTGCATGCATAGTTTGAATTTTGATTTTTGAATTATAAACTAATAAATTTTATATTGTTTATTGCAATGATGCAATGAGTTCTCATGACATGAGTGAGGATGAGGTCGAGGTTCTCAGTAAAAGTACTAAATCTGATTATGCACTTGATGCTGAAACTGAGAGGGGTGGCCATGACGATGAAATCCAAACCACTAGTTCCATGGCAAGTGTAGCTGAAATTATTAATTGCCCCTCCACATTACTAACAGAGTATGTAAGGGTCCTTTTGATCGTAAGTCTCCTTTGAAACAATTTGCTACAAAATTATCGAGCAAGCCTGGCAAGTCTGGTAGCACAAGGTTGTGGAAGTGCCACTTTTGTGGACTTGAATTTTTTGGCAGCATTACTAGAGTTAATGTCCACCTCCTTCATATTTGAGGAAAAGGTGTGGAAGCATGTAAATTTTTGGGGAGATCGAAAAACTTGAAATACATAGTTGAGATATATAAACTATGGGGTGTCAGTGAATACAATGCAGCTAGACCTGTATCTGCGTAACTGTCTCATAGGCTGTAGGATCATCGAGGCCAGCCACATGATTCTACTTTTACTTTGCATGTATGCCAGGTTCTTCAAGGGTCCTTGCAATAGAGGCTAGGGGGAAATGCATGTTGACAAGTGATGCTGGTAACTCTATAGGTGAATTTTTAAATGTGCAGTTGAAGGATGATATATATGATGCCATTGGAAAATTCTTCTTTGCCAATGGCAATCCATTCCATGTGGCTCGATCTCCTTATTATAAGGAGATGATGTTGATGGTAGCAAGAGGAGGATCATCATATGTGCCATTAGGGGAGACAAAATTGAGGACCACAATCTTGGATAAAAAGTATTCCAAGATGAATGTGTTAATGGAGAAAATGAAGGAATGTTGGGTGCAAAGTGGATGCGGTATAGTCATGGATGGGTGGACGGACATTAGGCATTGTCTACTCATCGATATCATGATTACATGTATAGTAGGCCAATATTTTCTTAAGGCAGTTGATTGTTCAGGATATCACAAAGATGTTGAATTTCAGTTTCAAATCCTCAAGGATGCTATTGAGGAAGTTGGGCCACAAAATGTGGTCCTAGTAGTGACAAACATGACCCATGTATGCAAAGTTGTAGGGAAATTGATTGAGACAACATATATACATATTTGGTGGACTTCTTGTTTTGTGCATGCCATGAATTATGCACTCAAGGACATGAGAAAAATTGATTGGATCAAAGCAGTGGTCAATGATGGTAGAGATGTGCAAATGTTTATTTGCAACTACCATACTTCACATGCACTCTTCAAGAGCTTCTCTAAGAAAGAGTTCTTGAAACTTGTTGAGACTAGATATGCATCGTATTTCATTCTCTTGGAGAGAATGCTTGAGTTGCATGAGGCATTGCAACTAATGATTATGACAGGAGAATGGAATTAGTGGCTCAAGTCCAAGACAGAGAGGGGAAGAGAGTGAAGGATGTAGTGAAGAGTGATGTTATTTGGGGTGATGCAAAATATAGTCTATACTTACTCCAGTCTTCCAAGTGATTAGATATGGGGATGCCGATACACCTGATCTTGGAGAGGTGTATGAGTGCATTGATAGTATGCTTGATCGAAAGAGGGTTGTTGTGCGAGAGGAGGACCCCATTAGCATTCTATAATGAGCACATTCAACCAATCATTCATTGGAGATGGGAGAAGCTCAACACTCCCTTGCACTTGGTTGCCTATACATTGAACCCCAAGTGGTACAAGCAAAGGCTTGGTAGATTTACACCCATACATGATGCTGAGGTGAAGGCAAGGTTCTTTAGGGCCATTGAGAAGTTGTATGATCCTGTAGAGGCCAACATCATTTGTATTGAGTGGACAAAATTTGCCACTCTTAGGGGTTATTTTGAGGCAACCAAGATGGATATGGCAACTATGGCACAAGAGGACCCAATTTTGTGGTGGAATTGCCATGGATCGATTTCTGTGACTACCACTCTAGCCATTCAATTGCTATCTCAGGTTTCTACTTCTTTAGCTGCTGAGAGGAACTAGTCTATTTATAGCTTCATCCACTTGCTTAAGAGGAACAAACTTACCTCTAGGAGAGCAAAGAAGCTTGTGTTTGTACATAGTGCTTTGCGTCTCATTGACCGCAAGACACTTGTGTACAAAGAGAGTCCAACAACACGGTGGGATGTAGAGCTAGAGGAGCCAACATAGATTACTTCACTCCATTTTGTTTTTTTAACATCATTGTACACATTGTAATCATCATTATCAAATCTTGAACATAAAATTTGAATTCGACATTTTCATTGTTCAAACTTCAATGTTAAATTGTTAATTGTTAAGTAGTATTTAAGTATTTTAGTTTTACTAATTTATTAATTTAGTAATTTGCCAAAGTTTTATTTGTAAATTCAACATTGTAATTCTTATATATCTTTTTATAACTATTTTTTTCAAGTACTATATTTAAATCGACATTGCCCCACGCCGCCAACCCCCGTTGTCCCCAAACTTAGGCCCTTGGTCCCCTCATCATCGAAACCTGTCCCCTTGTCAAGAAACTCTATGGAACACTGGATACATCTTGCATTCAGGTGGCTAAGTTTTCAAACTGTTGTATCTAGACACATTCAACAATTATCATTTGTATTTTGGCTTATTTTGACACATTTCGGAGCTGCTGAATGTGTACCATTTGACTTTGTCAAATTTGGAACGTGTTGAATTAGTCTTCTTTAGATTGGGTCAATGTCATGTCCCTGAATTGGAGGTATGGTAATTTAATTAAATTAATTAATTAAGTTTTCTAAATTCATGATATTTCAAATGGATGGCTTGGTTGATTATTTTTAATTAAATTACGAGGAGTTATTAAATTAATTATTTATTAAGTTATTCCAATACAATAAAATATCAAAATGGATGACTTATTATTTAATTAATTTAATAATAAAGTGACTAAATAAAATATTATATCATAAAGTCACTTAAAAGAATAAAATAATATTTCTTCTAGAAGCTTTTGGAAAAGTGAATGAGAAATCTATTTAAGAAGCTCATGGCTAAGCATTTCAACACACTTGGTTTTGGAATTCATTACTCATTACCTGCGTGGTAAGAAGTTGAAGCTTAATGCTTAGCTCGCTCAAGGGTTTGAAGACTCTAGAGTGCCACTTTCGGTTGTAAAAGATCAACCCTAGTTGGAGCTGAGAGGAGGAGATATTTCAGTCTTCTTCATTGTGCCAATTGGAGGGTTTCATTGGAGGTTATCTTCAAATTTTCACTTGCATAGCCTCATACTTGCATTGATTTGACTTGGGCTCTTGGGCGCTCTCTTTAGGGAGGTTTTGTGTTCATTTGTGGAGAGTTTCGAGAGCTATTTTGAAGTCTGCAATTTAACATCAGTCTGCTGTAGTAGGTTGACCGGCCATGGTGAGACTCATGTTTTCATTCATTACTCATCACTGAGTCATCAGAATTTTGTGGGCATTGGAGGGATTGTTTTCTATCATGTTGGCAATCATTTCTACACCTTTTTGAAGACCTATTATTGCTGCATTTATTTATACAAAAAGTTGCTAGGCAAGGGCAGGGGTGGCCTCATCATGGAGGGGTGATTTCACTTGTGGAGGCCATCATAAATGCTGGAAAAATTCACATAAGGCTGCCGTCATATCAGCAACCTATTTCAGTCTTCAATTCTAGGTTTCATTGTCATTTGTGCATGCACTTACATTTTCTAAGTTTGAAGCAAGGTCTGAAAATTAGTTGCAACATTTAGGGAGTCATAGTGTCATTGAAAAACAATCATTGTAATCAGTCTTGGCAATTGCATACAGTTGTAATCAGCCATTATATTCAATTAAGGAGGAATAAGGTTGCACATTATATGTTTGTCTTAATGCTTCATTGTTGTAGCATTGTTTTGCACAAGAGACTTTGCATGTCAACTGTTTGACATAATGGCTAAGTGTTGTAGCTCATTATTACCATGACTAGATTGCATATCAAGTATTTGGTATAATGCTGATCACTGTAGTTGCATTATTGCATAAAGATTTCAGTCATTTAAGTTGCTTGCGAAGTGTTTGCATTAATGTACCTTGGTTGTAGATGCATATCAGCTAACTCTTTGCATTACATATATATTGCATTACATCTTAAATACATTTCAGTCATTGGCACATGTTCATTTGAGTCCATTGAATGTAATGTCCCCATTTTGGCAAGCATCAGAGTTCGTAAGAATTAGCCTATTATGCGACCCTCGTAGGCTGATAGGATGGATAGAGGGTCTTGTTGGAGCTTGGCTTGGCTTCGGATCGTCAAAATTTACCAGTTGGCTTTCGTTCGGGCTTTTTCGGACGACTTTTGCCTGACTTGCTATTTTTAGCAGTAATAGTCATTCAGCGGAGCACCCCTGCTATTTTTAGCAGTAGGGTTTGGTCATGTGCAAAATCAATCACTTATTCTCCAGCTTCAGACGGTTCGTTAATCGGACGTAAATTGAGTAAGATATTAATATTTTAATTGTCAAATTAAATATTAATTATTGAAGCTTATATTATAAAGTTATAATATTATTTAATATTATAACTTAAGTGATTTCTTGAACGGTTCGACCAACATTGAAGGGGGGGCCACTTTTTAATTATATTTTATAATTAAAAGTGCGTCGAGACTATTGAAAAATTAAAAGTTAAAATTCAACTTTTATTTAAATGATGCCTTTTGAGGAAAAAGTCGACCCTCTTGAGAATATAAAGAATTTTCATTGTGAAGAGCTCATTATGTTGAATATTGAATTTTTGAGCAAGTCTTCTTCCGGAGAACGAAGCCTAGGGTTTCTGTTGTCTACAGGCATTGGAGAACGAGCCATCTTCAGTGTTGCAATTCAGAGACTGTGAAATAACAGTTGATCTATTGCTTTCAGAGAGATTTCTTCATTTAGAAGTGATCACAGAACATTCACAGAGATAGTATTTTCGGGGTTATTGGTCTGGAATTCATCAGAAAGGATCTTTATTGTTTAGGCGCCCACTTCCTAAACTCCAGACAAAACTAAATAAGGCTGTACCAGATTCTTTGCTGCTGTTAAGAGCCGTACCATTGCTGCTGCTACAGGGCCGTACCTGCAAGTACAGGCCGTACTTTTATGCCATGTGATTCGCCTTCCTTCTTAGCAGTTTATCTACATCAACAGAGGCGCAGTATCTATTGGATCCACTTGCAATCATCAGACAGAGGGAGAAGCTGGTATTCTTGATGGCCGTACCATTCATCATTTTATCTCAGCCTGCTGCAAATCGTGTTTTAACTGATATTTTATCTATTCTTGTCTCAGATGTCGATATTTATCATTGTAATGGTTGTGAAAACACACATTCATTAGCGCGGTTTCGAAATCAAGCACGTTAGATCCGACTTATTGTATTTAGTAGAGATTTTACATTATTTTTTCTTTCGTGTCGCATTATATCATTTATGCAACAAAATCACAAAAAAACCAAAAACTTCAAAAAACAAGCAAAAACTCAGTCAGATCCGAGATCAGTTAGAACAGGGGTTTTTACAGTGGTATCGGAGCTAAGTCCTGCCATCTTGATAGTTTAACACTCTTATGCAGCCACAAGAGGTTGGGCCTTATAGATATTACACTCGCAGGAGAGTTTTGATTGATAGGCAACAGGGTTTGAACAGGCAGCCAGGTCCCATGGCTGACAGAACAGAGGCTCCGCAAAACCCCAGAGATAATGATGATGTTGAGGTTCTACACACTCTTGGAGATTTACGAGCAGGTCAACGGCAGTCCAACGATGTACTACAGCAGTTGACAGTGGCAATCCAGAGGTTAGGTATGCCGAGGAGACCGTCACCACATTGTGACGAGAACAGGAATGATGCAGGATCACAAAGAGCACCTAGGACTGTTTCACGGACGGCAGATAGGCCCACTAGGCCTACTTTTATGAGACAAGAGCCCGATGAGGCTGTTGCAGGTGAGGAGCATGAGGATTTGTTCGCTGATACACTTATGGCAGCGAACAATGAGTGGGAGTTAGTACCACCTGAGGTCAGTGAAAGGATTACCTTTGACAAAACACCACAAAACAAAGAAGAAGTGATTAGCATGTTTAAGGAGTATAGCACTCTTCCTCAAAAACTTAAGAAGGAACTTCCTTTCATGAGTTACATGGATTTGCACCCGAGTCTTTGCTATAAGATAGAATCTGCAAGGAAGAAATATCACACTATAGCTCATGAATTGTTTACACATGAAATGGATAGAGAATCTACACATAAAAATGATACAACTCTTCATCAGAATGATTTGGTATCTTCAAATTCTTATGAAGTATGCAAAAATTTATATGATGAATTTGATAGACATGCTGATTTGATTCAAGAAGACACTAGCACAGCTTTGGGTAATGATTTACCTATATTGTCCTTGCAAGAGGTGACTCAAGAAGTTTCTACTATGGAGGCTACTTCTGATTCTCATGACAGCGATGATGAAACTTTGCATGAGCATGAGACAACAGTGTTTCCACATGTGCAAAATGATCTTATTGAATTGTCACATGAAAGTACTCAGGAGTTGGGTACTAATGATGCATTGTATGTGGAGGATTCATGTCATGGTGAGTCTGATTTTCCAGATCAGACCTTTGAAAACAAGCTAGAAGATTCATATGTTGATATGGAATCCCAGGATCATGCTTTGGATGGGCATGCAGTTACTTTGAGAGTGGAGGTGTGTGAAGATACTGTCATACTAGCAACTTCTACCTTATCAGTTGAGCCATCCTTTGAGGTACAAAGCAGCAGTACCTTAGATGTTGAGGTGTGCATGGATGAAAGCACACATGATGCTGCTTATCATGTAGTGAGTGATGACGAGTCAGCCTCATATCATAGTGCATATTGTGAACCGGAAAACTTGTATGGGGGTCATAAGCTACAAAATCCTCATCATTTGGTTGGGCAACTAAAAGTGAATGACAATATGATTGCCACAACCCTTGAGCATTTTGATGTTGCTTGTCAGATGTTGGCTACCTATGGTTGGAGTACTCCTTTGACAGATAAGCATGGTGATAGTGGTTTTTCCCTTGTAGAGATACATGCACTTCAAGAAGCAATTGGAATGATGAAACAAAATTACCTAAAACTACTTGCGGACAGGGATTTTCTTCTCGAGTGGAATTGCATTTGTTTTGATGCATTGAAGGGAAAGGAGGAGCAGATCGATGAGCTCACTCATGAGCTTGAGGTGACTATGGACTCGTTGCAGAGCACCCAGTTGGCCCTTCAGGAGTCTCAATCACAGTTGGACGAGCTTACTGTGAAGTTAAGTTTGGCACAAACTCGACTAGCTGCAATTACAGTACAGTTACATACAATGGTAGTCAGTGAGGATCATATATCCACGGGTTGTAGCGAGGATGTGGTTACATCCATCACGGTTACAGGAGCAGTTGATACTGATGGGACGAGTGCATTGGTTGAAAGTTGCAGGGAACCACATGTTACACTTGGTTCTCCTGAGGTTACTCCCATGACAGGTGTTGCAGGGGCGATTATTGTTAGCTCTTGCAACATAATACTTGATTCATCGAAGAGTTGTGTGACAACTCTCGACACTATTCCATCTTCTTCACAGGAGGTAGGCAGAATACCATTCAGGTGGGAGATCGGTTCTCATGATGATTTGTTTCCCTTTTCTGGAAGCAAATCAGTTATTTCATCCCATGCAGTTGATCATGATCGGTCGTTTGATGAACCAATTTAGGAGTATGATTTAATCTACTGTTCCAGGGGCTCAACGGTGGATGATTCAAATCATAATAGAATGATTGTGCAATTTGTGAATAATCCGTTATTTGAGTTGGATGGTGGTTCGACCTATGATAATCCACTCTTCAAGTTGGAAGCCAATAACACTCCTAAAACCAGTTCAGGATTGAGCGATAATCGCAGTGTTTGGAATTTTCCTAGTGCATCGAAGTTCCAAATAGAGATCACAAAGGAGTTTTGCAATGTATACCTAGTGAGGAGTGCCTATAGTTTTACTTTTGATCCACTAGTACATGATCTGTATTTGATGCACAATCCTTATGCACAGGATTTTTCTTTGGGTGCAGTTGAGGGGAGTAGCCCAATACTGTGTGCAGAGTTACCATTTTCCGAAGATGGGATTAGCGGCTGCAAGTACCCGACTCAGTTATTTACAGGAGATTACTTGCAGGGGCAGCAATCAGTTATCCATCATGATGAGATGTACCCGACAGGGATTGCTACTTTAGTGTCAAAGTGGTTTCATACGGATACATGGTTACAGGGTGATTATGATGCCAGTGGACATGATGGTTTGGTTAGTCAACACATCCATGGGAGTCTAGCAGAGGATGGAGATAGTTGTTGTGATACAAATACTTTCCGATGTTCATCTTCCCACAGTTTGGTTGGATGTGTGTACAGATTATGTTGGGATCCAGGTGGCGACAGGATTGGTACTATGTTTTGGATGGGTCCCAATGGATTGCTTCACCACTTCTGGCATGGTGAAGTTGAGATCAGAGTAGCGCAAAGGAAGTCGGAGGGGATTAGGCATGGCAGACTTCCATTCCGGGTTTTGGATCTAGGCATTTTTTGCGCAACTATGTTTATGTTGGTGCTACAGGAGTTGGTTAGGGATGTGTGGGACATTTCACAATTCTTCTTTTGGGCCTCCCGAGGATTAGAGTTTCTTTGCAGTGGAGATTGCTTGGGGACAAGCAATTTCAGGGAGGGCGGACTGTAATGTCCCCATTTTGGCAAGCATCAGAGTTCGTAAGAATTAGCCTATTATGCGACCCTCGTAGGCTGATAGGATGGATAGAGGGTCTTGTTGGAGCTTGGCTTGGCTTCGGATCGTCAGAATTTACCAGTTGGCTTTCGTTCGGGCTCTTTCGGACGACTTTTGCCCGACTTGCTATTTTTAGCAGTAATAGTCATTCAGTGGAGCACCCCTGCTATTTTTAGCAGTAGGGTTTGGTCATGTGCAAAATCAATCACTTATTCTCCAGCTTCAGACGGTTCGTTAATCGGACGTAAATTGAGTAAGATATTAATATTTTAATTGTCAAATTAAACATTAATTATTGAAGCTTATATTATAAAGTTATAATATTATTTAATATTATAACTTAAGTGATTTCTTGAAGGGTTCGACCAACATTGAAGAGGGCCACTTTTTAATTATATTTTATAATTAAAAGTGCGTCGAGACTATTGAAAAATTAAAAGTTAAAATTCTACTTTTATTTAAATGATGCCTTTTGAGGAAAAAGTCGACCCTCTTGAGAATATAAAGAATTTTCATTGTGAAGAGTTCATTATGTTGAATATTGAATTTTTGAGCAAGTCTTCTTCCGAAGAACGAAGCCTAGGGTTTTTGTTGTCTACAGGCATTGGAGAACGAGCCATCTTCAGTGTTGCAATTCAGAGACTATGAAATAACAGTTGATCTATTGCTTTCAGAGAGATTTCTTCATTCAGAAGTGATCACAGAACATTCACAGAGAGTATTTTCGGGGTTATTGGTCTGGAATTCATCAGAAAGGATCTTTATTGTTTAGGCGCCCACTTCCTAAACTCCAGACAAAACTAAATAAGGCTGTACCAGATTCTTTGCTGCTGTTAAGAGCCGTACCATTGCTGCTGCTACAGGGTCGTACCTGCAAGTACAGGCCGTACTTTTATGCCATGTGATTCGCCTTCCTTCTTAGCAGTTTATCTACATCAACAGAGGCGCAATATCTATTGGATCCACTTGCAGTCATCAGATAGAGGGAGAAGCTGATATTCTTGATGGCCGTACCATTCATCATTTATCTCAGCTGCTGCAAATCAGGTTTTAATCTGATATTTTTATCTATTCTTGTCTGCATGTCAGATATTTATCATTGTAATGGCTGTGGAAAATTAATACATTCATTAGCAGTGGTTTCCTGAGTATGTTAATGTTAGATCTGGACTTATTGTATTTAGTAGAGATTTTATATTATTTTTTCTTTCAAAGTCGCATTATATCATTTATGCAACAAAATCACGAGAAAACCAAAAACTTCAAAAAACAAGCAAAAACTCAGTCAGATCCGAGATCAGTTAGAACAGGGGTTTTTACATTGAATGCATAAAATCATTACTTACATTGCAAAATACCATAAAGAACTTCAATCAGCAACTACAGATTTCACTTGGCAAGTGTTTGACAGAATTCCCAAGGTTCAATTCAGCAAGTTTAAGGTCAAATTTAACAAGGGACATTACAGTCAAGAAGCATGGGTTTTTTGGATTTTGTCATAGCTGTTTAATTGCTACCTTTCATCTTGTAGTCAAATTCTAGAGCTAGTTGACCCATTGACTTTTGTTGACTACTTGGTGATGGATGTGGATGTTGCTAAATCCCTAAATATGTCCTTGATCAGAACTTGCCAAGGTGTTACGAGAGGAAAAAGATGAAAATATGCTAATGCAAATTCCAAACAAGTGCATTTTGATTTGATTTCTTTTTGGGTTTCATTGATGTCCTATTAGTTTGGGCTTCCTCATACCTGTTTTTTGTTGATGTTCTAGATGAGTTCAAACTTAATTCGAATCCCTTCATAGCTCTGCATTGGTTGCTAAACTTGAAGCTCAAACTAACAAATTCAAGGTTAATTTTGTTTATTTAAAATTTGAATTATTTAATATTGTTTTGAAAAAAAATCAAAAGTGCCAACGCCACCACTAAACACTGAAACAATAGTAAACACAACATTGATATGCTAGAAGTCTACATAGTATTATGATTACCCTAGGCAACTTAAGCAAAATAAATTCCAATGCAAGACCAAATAACAATTAACACCAAATATTTTTTATTAACCCAATCTTTGCTTGATCAAGACTGATTTGCAATAGGATCAAAATTTAAACAATACAAGCATTCATAAATTAGTAATTCAATATCAATAACAAGTAACAAATGTTGAAATATAAAATCAGAGATTTTATGTTTTAAATAGAACTCTCAAGTAATAAAATAAACCATTATTTGGCTAGTGACATATTGATATTGTTTAATTTTTGTAACTGTTTTAAAAAATTTTAGATTGCTTCTTGTAGCTTTGTTGACTAACCACTATCTAGCTAGTGACATAATACAATGGCAGCTAGTTTAAGCTCTGTCAGCGAACCATCCTTCAAATTTGACCCAAGTTCACCTTTGTGGAGGCATGTACAAATGATACAATAGATGCTAGGTGGCAAGAATTGTTTGGATATGTAATGGGTTTAATCAGAGATATACAAGCTCATATAGCTGGGTGAAAGCCTATTTATGTGCCATTCTTGGAAGGTGAATCCAAGCTTGTCTAGGAAAGAATGGTGCACCTGTGTGTAGCATACACCCCTGATTTTTTTTGTTTTTCCCAACTGGCGAGTAGCATAGGGCAGAATTAAAGCCACCAAAGAGCAATGTACAGCAGTGATAATCTTGGCTCGAACCCACCTCTTTTCAAGCACCAAGCACTCAACCAAAGTCTTTAAAGCTCAACAACCAGGCGTCTTTGCTGGAGCAGATTACAAACTGAGGTTACTTGCAGCAACTAGGCGCCACCCTTGAGAAGTTTGATCCTCATAAAATTAAAAACTCCATTAAAAATTGCAATCTTGTGCTTGAAACGATCGTCAAGGAAAGGCCCTCCCATTTAACCAATACCCATTTTGATTCTTCAAGGCGTCTCAGAGTTACAAGCAAAAAGGTGAGTTCTGACCCAGAAAAGCTATGCCCAGGAAATGAAGCTAAACACACCAAAATCTTCAAAAAACACTCCAAAATTGAATACCAAGCAAACCACACCAAAATCCATAAAAAATATTGATAAATCTTCATTTTCAAAACACCCAAATCGAACTCTGTGAAGCTCTTTGTGATCCTAGCTGTAGAAACACTCACTATCTGATTAGGGTGGATATGTCACCACCGAAACCAGCCCATACAAAGAGGGTTTTCGTCCTTAGTTTGCAGCCCAAGCAACCTAGAAGCAATCCGGCAGCATTTTGTTATGTTGTCAAAGCAGAGATATGAAAATGAGAGCCAAAATGAGAATATAAAGAACTTGGGCGATGGACTTCAAAAACTTCTTAATTTCTCCCTAGAAACCAACGCCCTTCTCCTCTTTTGAAATATTAAACATTTTAAAATATATCTCCTCCCTTCTCTAGGCGTCCACTTCATGGAGGAATATAGTATTGATTAATCTTTAAAAACAACTTAAGTTGTTCGATTAGGCTCAAGGTACCTTTTTGAATGACCACACACCCCTCAACTTAAGTTTATAATATGACTTTATAAAACAACTTAAATGGTCGAATTAAACAAATATTTAAACACTGCAACCTTAGGCTCTCCAAAAATCAACTGAGAAATAATACTGCTGTGTATATTGTCCTGGGACCAACTCCCCCAAAGATGACTTACTATAAATAGCACTGCTAAAAATAGTAAGTATATACCAAACGCCATAATGAGCGAAATTGAAGACCATAGAAGAACACTGTGACCATCTGAAGATAGCAACATCATAACCGGCCATTGCTATAAATAGAAACCCCTCTAAAATCCCCAACATTGAACCTCAATGTTGGCAACTGAGTCCCCTAACCACATCAACTAACCTACGGGAACTCTGGAATAGGCTAATTGAATCAATGCACTGCTCAAGAGTGAGAAGGAGACATTACACTGTGCCACCTCATAAAATAGCATAATATATCAAAGTGTAGGAGCAAGCAACTGCAAGAGCTGTCCTTAGAATAGGGCATCCTTTGAGCAGAGGAAGAGGTCATTGAGGCCCCCACTTTCCCATATCATAGTGTTATCCTTGATGTATTAGAAGAGGACAACTTGTTTTTAGGTAGGAATGAAGAAAAGCCCGCTAATTTAAAGAGAGCAAAGGGACCATTAGAGAGGGCATTTAAAAATGATGCTAGAGAGATTACTGAATAAATTGTTGCAAGATGCCTCCATGCAAATGGTTTGTCCTTGAATGTTGTCCGATCATTGTATTAGCAAGATATGATGGGAAAAGTAAATGAAGCTCCAAATGATACATGGGCCCTGATGTAGGAGCATTCAGGCAGATTGGTAATTAGCATCAACCAAAAACAAGCTTAAGGTTTGAATTTTAGTTTTGGTGTGGTTTGGGGTTCATTTGGCATCTCTCAGCTTTGTAAGCTCTTTTTGTGTTCAGATTTGCATAAAATCAGTTTTTGTCAAATCATCATTTTAAGGCTCCGTAAGCAGTTTTTGAAAATTATTTCTGGAAAACTTGTAAGGATTGGAGTAAAATAATTTGGTAGGGGTATTCATGAAGGTGGCATGTTAAATGTGCAAAAAGAATCAAAGTCATACCTTTTTCAGTTTGGGAGATTTTAATATTAGAAGTTTGTTAAATAATGTCGACAATTTTCAAAAAGTTAAATTTTTTAAAATTCGTGAAGGTTTGAGCAAAATCCTTTTGTAGGGGTCCATGGGATACCATTCCAAGCTTGCATGCCAATTTTTCTGTGAATCAGATAACTTTCATTTTTTCGCTTGTTGGCACTCGATTCTGCACTTCCAAAGCACCAATTTGATTAATTTTATTTTGGAAAGGTATTATGGAGGCCATGGAAGTCAAATATTAGTTTTCATTTCATATTTAATTGTTTATCTATTGCATAAATAATGTGGGGGGCGTTTGGAGCATAAAAGAGGCAAAAAATCAAGATTCTAGATATTTTTAAAATGCCCAAAATAGAGAAAAACCCCTTTGGGAGTAAAGACAACAGTTGGAGGAGTTAATGGAGGCTTAAAACGTCTCATTTAATGCTGCATAAACTTAGAATATGCATAGCTATGCTTGGGGAGAGTTGGAAACCCACTCTGGAGCAATAATAGATGATTTTCAATGCATTTTTCAGGGGTGTTTGAAGAAAAACGTGGGAAGAAGTTTGTGAGGAATGGGAAGGAGAAAAATACCTCTGTAGAGGTATTCGTTGGGGGTTTTGGTTGTAGGTTTGAGCAACACCAATGAAGGAAAGACAAGGCACCAGCGTGTGAGAGGTGCAGAGATTTTGGAGTTGTGTAAAGGTTTGAACAACAACAAAGAGAGCTTTGGAGCAGCAAGAAGAAGCTACAGGGAGAACATTTATGGAGATTTGTTTTTAAAAATGTATTGAGCAATTTGTATTTGTATAAATTTGAATGAAATAAGTTTTAGATTTGATTTGAAATGGTTTCTCTCTTTGTTTAATCTTTGTTGTTTTGTGAGTTGTGGATTGGGGTGTTTTTTGTTTGCATTAGGCCCAGGTTTTGAGAAGGTGTGCAACACATTATTGTCAAAGGAGGTCAATATATAGAAAACTAATTGGCTTCTATTAGGGCCTCATGGAAAGAAATAGGGGTGACTATTTTTGATGGATCGAAGGATGTAAGAAATAGGTCTTTAATCAATGTGATTGCATTGTGCCCTAAAGAGGCAATGTTTGTGAAAATTGTGGATTATGAGGGGCAAGTGAAGAATAGACAATTTATTGCTAACGTCCTTATGTAGTGCATTCAAGAAGTGGCTCCACAAAATGCTGTCCAAGTCGTAACAGACAATACAAAGAATTGCAAAGCAGCTGGTATGTTAGTTGAAACACAGTTCTCACATATATTGTGAACACCTTTTGTTGTCCACTCACTCAACCTCATGTTACAAAAGTTGGATTGGAAAATAGATTGGATCAAACAAGTCTATATTGAAGCCAAAGAGATCCAAATATTCATCACAAATGATCACATGCACATGCTATTTTTAGATCATCTTGCAAGTAGAGTTGTTGCAGGTAATTGAAAGTTGAAACAATGTAATTTTTATATTTTATGTTTTCACTTTAGTAATTTATTGTAAATAATTTAAATATGCGTTCTATTTTGTTTTTAATGTTCCATTTTCAAATAAGTTGTTGAGACTAGATTTGCATCGAACACAATTGTCTTGAGATGACTTGTGAAAGGGCGAGAGACACTTTCTGATGTGGTCATCAACCAATCTTGGTCCATATGGAGGCAATCCAATAGTGTGAGGACAACAAATGTAAAGCAAATGATCCTAGATGATATGCTTGGTGGGATCATGTGAAATATATTCTTAGTTTGGTTGAGCCTATCATGAATGTGATCCACTTTACTAACATGGATAAACCATGTTTGGGAGAGGTTTACGATGGCATCGGCTCAATGATTGAGAAGATGAAGTTCATCATAAATGAAAAAGAGCAAGATCTTGAAGCAATTTTTTTCGAAGAGGTACAATCACTTTGTGTTGAGTGATGGAACAAAATGACCACCCCACTTCATCTCTTTGTTTTAGCATTAAATCCTAAATATTACAATGAAGAGATCCTTGCTACATTGACAAGAGTGCCACCATATTGTGATGCAAAAGTCAACAAGGGTTTAGGAAAGCACTTACCAAACTCTTCCCTAATGTTGATATAGAGGATGTATTTGCAAGTAAGTTTGCCAATTTTGCAATCTCCAAAGGTCAAAGTGTTTTTGCTCTCCATGACAAGTATAGGAAGTATGTGCACTCTTGGTGATACATCAATGGCCATAAATTGGCACACCTCCAAATTCTTGTAATAATTTTTTATTGGAAGTAAGTTTACTAATTTTTACAACTCTCTAAATTTGATTTTTGTTTTTTCATTTTAAAATGACTATTTTCAGATATGAAGTTTGATTTACAATTTATTGATTTAACAACTCTAATAAGAGCTCACTTTGTTTCAATAGCTTGCTAGTTCTTCTTCATTTGAATGGATTTGGAGTGCATACTCCTTCATCCACTTAGTGAAATGCAATTAATTGGCAGCAGGTAGAAGAGCTAGTTTATGTGTATTCCAACTTGCACCTTCTTACTCTCAAAGATGATGAGTACAAGAAAGAGGCAACAAAGTTGTGGGATGTAAACCTAGAGCGAACATATTTGGATCTTTTTTTAATTTCACAATCTTCAGTTTTTGAAGAGTTGAGTAGCCAACATACTTTTAGTTCGAGAGGTAGCAGGGTTCCATGTGGTTCTCCTAATCTGCTTGCATCATCTATTGTTGATGATGATGTTGGTCTTAATGATGACCCATATGATGCTGATTACTAATTGTATTATTTTAATATTGGACAATGAATATCTATCATGACATTCATGTTTGACAAACTGATATCAAATTAGTATATTGTATTTCAAAATTTGAAATTTGTAATGGTTTGTGTTTAGCATGTGCATGATATATTATGGTATTCTAAACTTAATTCTGTTTTTAGGCTGCACATATATATATTTGATTTTTATATGTTCTTTGTGTAGACATACCATGCCTCCCAATAAAGTTCTGCTGTATCGGTGTATCATACCCATGTACTTGTACGCATACTTGATTTCGATTTAGTAACTTAGCTGATGCCTTCGGATCTGAACTGTCCATTTCCTATTGATTTGAGATTTGTTTCTCTTCAAAGAAATGCAACCTCATGACATTGCCTTCACTCAATTGTCTTTTGTTATATAATATAGGGTCAACATAAATTTTTCTTCAATAGAATGAAGACTACTTAGAAGCTTAAGTCCTGGCTTTTCCTTTTGTACATTACTTATGTTCCCTTATTATTGTTGTTTTTGCTACAGAAAAAGCTTCTTGCAACTGCTCGTAATCAAATTGACCAGCTTAGAGCAGGCATGGCCATGAAACGAGCTGAAATGGGTACAGACCTTATTGATCAGTTGACCCCAGAAGAGAAGGCTCTTCTTTCTCGTCTAAACCCTGAAATTACACAGCTCAAAGAGAAACATCTTATGTGCAAGAGAACTCGAATTGAGGCATGTACTTCCCAAGAAAGATGTTTTATAACATCTAAAACTTTTCATATTCAGCCTAAATAATTCTACAATATGGTCTTATAAGAATTTGTTTTTTTTCTTTGGCAGACAGAAACAAGGAGGAGTGAGCTCGAAACAAATCTATCAACAAATCTTGTCAGGCGGCAACAAGAGTTGGAAGCCCAGCTTGCAATTGCTGATTCAGAATCTTTGTCAACTGAGCTTGAGCTTAAGAGGCAGGAGCTACGAGATGCAAAAGCATCTGTTGATGATGCAACTCAGCAATTAAAAGGTAACATATTTTTGCATAATGGTTCATAACCTTAACTAGCCCAGTAAGATTGTTATCAGATTGCTAAAAGACTTTCTATATGCACAGCAATCACAGACCAAATAGAAAAGTACACAAAACAAATAAGAGAAATGAAAGGAGGAAAAGATGAATTAAAGGTATGCTTTTTTAATTCTTTGATTGTTATTTTTGCTTTGTAGAAATTCTTTAAGAGTATAATCCATCTTTCTCCATGGCCAGGCTCTAGAGGACAATTATGAGCGGACACTTCAGGATGAAGCAAAAGATCTTGAACAACTTCTGAATAAAAGAAATCTTCTTCAGGGAAAACGAGAAGAATACATGAAGAAAATCCGTGACTTAGGTTCATTGCCATCAGATGCATTTGAAAAGTAAGCTCTATCTTTAATGCATTTGGGGTGTAAAAATTCTAGCCAAATGTAATACAAAAACTGAGCCTTGCCAAGCAAATGTATCTGTGAGATTAAAGACTGCACAATGCAATGATTCTGCAATGTTAAGTCACAGAATGGACAATTATGGCTTGTTTTATATTTGTTTTTTATTCACTTTTATTTGTTTGTGAAGACTGCAAACATGTGGACACACTATGTTTCTATAAGAACCAGTATCTTTATTTCCCGCTCTCTAATTTCTACTAGGATGACCTTAGGTTTGATAGAGAATTACTGTGGAGCCACTTTGATGAAATATGCTCATCTCTTGTGATAATCCTCCCATTTGTCTCTAAATCATAAGGTTTCCCAAAATAAACAGCTATCTGCTTCATAGTGATGTGGTGTCATGATGTTTGAAGGAGGATGTTGAGATCAGCAAACAAGCACACATGTTGAATTGAGATGAGGGCTTGGGTGTAGGCCACACATTGAATTCAGTTTTTGAATTAGTGGTTACAAATTCAGCTAATTAATGGTTGTAATGTCTAGTTCAGTTATTATTTTTCTTTACAAAGGTGAATTAATTGGAATAATGTACTTTACTGGAGTTATTTATATAAGGAGCTCTAGTCCATAGTCACATTATACTTACACGGCAATGCCATGACAAACCAAAAGTTTAAATGAAATTCACTTACATAGGTTTAGAATGGGAAAAACAGTATATTAGCAGATGCTAAAATATTCATAAAACACCAAAAAAAAATGCAAATGCTATTTCATGCCAAATAGAGTGCCTAGAAAGAGAAACAAAGTCCAAACTTCAATTATTAAATAAAGATTCAATGTTGTCATTTACTCATGAATTCTCATCAAGTATCAATTTTTTTGTCTTTGATTACATATTGTCTCAGTTGCTGAATCGGATAAGGGTATGTGGGTATGGTACGCTAGTATGGGATTTTTTGGGGGGTTGGGTACTTTTGGGTATGTCCATACAAATAAAATAAAATAAATTTTAATATTTAAATAAACTATAAAATATCAAAATAATAAATATTAATATAAATTTAAATTATTATATTGTATATTTAATATTTATTAATAATTATGAAATGATTATATTTATAATTTATTTAATATTAATAAATATAAATTAAATTGTATCTATTATAATAATTATATTATTATGTTAATTAACAATATATTATAAATTTATAATACAAAATTATACAATATTAAAATTGAAAATTTAAAAGTTAAAAGTTAAAAAGGATTAAAATCTATGTTACCGGGTTCTTCAATTTTGCCTCGAGAACCTGCTCCAGGAGCATTTGGGTTCTGGTTCTTGCTGGGGCACGTCTGGGAGCGCCTGGGCACCCCCAGGCCCTGCCTCCCAGACACTTTTATATTCTAACTTCTGAATGTCAACTTGCAGAGGGGCAAACAAATTCAGTTATTCTGCTGATTAATCAGATTGCAGACAGTCTGGGTTGCTACGAAGTTTGATATGTTAACCAATCAATGAATTTGATCTAGACCCTCTTGATGATTGATCAATAATTGTAATTATCTTCATTTGAATCATGACTAGAGACATATATGATATATGAGTATGCCATATGTATTGGAATTTTGAACTATCAATTGGCATTTATCTTTATAGTTTATCACTAGCATTGATCAATGATTTTAGATTTAATGATGATTGATGATTGATGAAGTATCACAGTTCAACTTCATACTACCAAATGTATTTACAGTTCTGTATTTTTAAATTTTTTTTGCATATATATATATATATATATATACAGCCCTATCCAAACATACCGTACCCAAGGGAAAAAAAAATCGCCGTACTGGTGTACCCGTGCCCGGTCCCGTACTAGAACTGGCAACTTAGATTAAAAATAAAAATAAATTATAAATTTAAACTAGAAGAAAAAGAAAAAAATTAGGGTTTGGGAATTTAAATGTTTAATTTTTTTACATTTTGAACTTTTCATTTTAGAGATTAGGGTTTGCAAATTAAAAAATTTCCTGCAACCTGCAATTTTTTCAGCAAATTTGCAAATCTGTTATGGTGCTGTTTGTCCCTGCAACCTGGAATTTTTTCAGCAACTTGCGTCTTTTTTCCTGCAACCTGCATCTTTTTTCTGTGCAAACCATGTCTTCTTTTCCTGCAACCCGTTAAAATCAGGAACAAATTGCATTTTTATGCAGTAGACTGTGCTGTAAAATGCAAGGAAAAAAAATGAAACCTGTCCGATTCTGTAGGGATTCCCAGCTGTACCCTATTCCGAGACGTACCATACATGGAATTGATGGGTAAACTTGGTGATTCGGTAACTTAGCATATTGTCATAGACTCATTATTCATAAGTAATATACAAAACAAAATTGGAGAATACAAACTTCAAAAGTCAAATATCCTTTAAGGTAGCCATCATAGTTGGAAATCTCGGCAGGACTCGCCGCGGACTCGGCAGACTCACGAGTCCTAAGCCTGGCTGAGTTGACTTGGCACGGACTCGCGAGCCACGTCTTGCCGAGTCTCTGGCTCGGACTCCTGAGTCCGACCGAGAGACTTGCGCAAGTCCTGGGCTCAGACTCTTGAGTCTCGTGCCTGGACTCTTGCCGTGGCTGGAGGCTGCTTTCTCAGCTTTAAAACATAATTTTTTTCATTTTTCTGCTCTTGTTTGCCCAAAACAGGTCTGCAAGTTGAAATAAGGTTGGAATATTTGAATTATGACAAATTGATAATCAAATTAGGCTCTTATGTTCTCTAAATGCATTAATTTCTTTTTTTTATTTGTAAAACTACGGTTTTTTTTTTGCCGAGTCCTAGTTGAGTTTTTTGTCGAGTCCGTGCCGATTCCTGAGTCCAAGTCCTATTTTGGGCTGTCGAGTCCCCGCCGAGTCCGAGTTTTCAAACTTTGGTAGCCATGACTAGATATGTGGAGCGGAAGTTGATGCCCCTGCATTTTCAGCCATTTGGTCTGAATGAGCATTGTCACGATCATCCAAAACCTTATTCAGGATCTCCAAATCCTCTTCTCTCATTGTAGGCTCCTCCTCGGCTGTGAAATTTTTCACAAAATGTCTGGTTTGATGTTTCCAATTGCCCAGGAAACTCTGAAAATTTGTTTATTTGCTTCCTGAAAGTGAAAATGTGACAAAAAACTCAATTTTGGGGAGTTTATTAGACAATAACTCATTGCCTGATTGAATAAACCGGCAGTTTTTTGAATTGCTTGAATTTTAAACTTTTTATTTTTTGGCAAAAAAAATGGGGTTTTCCTGGTTTGACTTGATTTAATGAGGATACCTGCATGGCATAAGTGGCAGGTTTGTTTAAAATGTGGGTTCCCATGTGTTTTTCCTGTTTTCTGTGACTATTCTCTAGTCTAAAATCTACAAATATTTTAATCAGGATGCTTGATCACATGGTGTGATCTAAAATGTCAACTGAAAAATTCCCACATTTCTTTCACCCCAAAATCATGTGTGATTTAACACTGAGATTGTAAACACATACCAACATTTATTTTTGAGACTAACAGTCATTTGCAAATCTAACACTATGGTGCACAGGGCTAATGGACTGAACTATTGGATTGTTAATTTATTATTTAAGTTAGAATGTCTGCATTTGTATTGTCTCTTTAAAGGCTTCTGGGTTTCGAGAGTCCTGGTTTTTGGGCAATTTGGGCATACAACCATTGATCTTAGACTGACCTCCTTAACCCATGTCATAACTATGAAGTACCCATGGATAAAGCTACACAATCCTCCTGTCCATTTATGGAGGATATAAACCTTGCAGATTATTGGAAATTCATGGCTAAGTTTGTATCAGTAGCAGAAGAAACTTACCTGAGAAACATCTCAACCCTGGCTTGGATCTGAGTAGAAATGGACATGGGAAGCAATCTTCTTGGAAAATCATCAAGGAATTTAGTGGGGAAAAATTTATGTCAGTTTCTACTTTGTGCAAAATTGTTTTACAGATATCCATATGTTGGAAGATCCATGCCAGTTGATACAGAATATGGATCCTGTTTGAACTAGCTTGAATTTGGTAAGTGACCTCTTTCTACAGAGGACTTTCAATAGGTTAGAAGGATTCAGAAAAAGTGGGCCTGATTGAGGATTACTATATATTAGATTGGGAAAAGAACAAAGCAAGGCACTGCACTCTCTGCATTTCATGACCTCCATTCTTGAGTAACTTTTTGTTTAGCTTGAATTTGATAAGTGTCCTCTTTCTATAGAGGACTTTCAATGGGTTAGAAGGAAACAGAAAAAGTGGACCTGAGTGAGGAGTAAGATATATTAGATTGGGAAAAAAAGAAAGCAAGGCACTGCAGTCCCTGCATTTCATGACCTTCATTCTTGAGTAATTTTTTGTTTTTAATCAAAATGGTATGGAAACTACCCAGGCTCTGATAGAAGCAAATCTAAGTTACAGGTTCAAAAATGCTGGTACAGCAATTTTTTTGGGTGGGGGCAGGGGGTTTGGTATAATGTCCCCGCTTTTAGCACTTCACTTTTCAGTGATTGGTAGCCTATTCCCAGTGTGCTGTCAGCAAGTCAGTGGCAGAATTGGGGTTTCCGGCTGTTTGATGGGTTCTCTTGAAGATTCAGGGTTCTGCTTGTTGGAGTTTGGATGTTTGGATTCTGGTTTCCTTCTGGGTTTTCAGAGAGCTTCGCAGAGGTATGACTTGCAACTACTTCGGGCAACCTTTCCGAACTTACTATTTTTAGTAAGTTATGACGGCTACATCTTGAAGTTTGGGATTTTGGATTGCGGACTCTTTCTGGGTTTTCAGAAAGCTTCGCAATGGTGTCGCATGCATTGCATTCCGAGCAACTTCTTGAATTTACTATTTTTAGTAAATTCTATTTTTAGCAGTGGTCCAGTCAGCATTAGCTCAGCAGGCTTTCCTCTTCTGGCAATTCAGTTGGTAATATTGTTTTGGCCTTTTGATGCATTTTCTGGAGAGATAAGTATTTTAATTAAAATAATGTTATATTATAACGTTATAACCCCTTGGCCTAGCTGTATAACTTTAAGTTATTTTAAAAAGGGGGACTTTGAGGGTGGTCATCTCATGGGGAAATATTTTAATATTTCTAAAGTGAATAATTGCTTAAGAGAAATTGGACGCCAACCTTTGGAGAAGAATATGTTTTATTTTAAAGTGATTTTATCACTAAAGAAAAGGTACGCCCTTTTGAGGAAGCAGCCAAGTCAAAGTCAAAAACCTAAAAAGGTCTTGAAGTGGGGCGCACCTTCTAGAGGTTTCTTGAGATTCTCTCAAAGGGTCTATATAAGGAGGCAGTTGCTCTTCATTTTGTTATCTTTTGTCTACCTTATTGTTATGCTGCTGAAATACTTTCAGAGTTACTTCGAGGGATGCATACCTCCTAGCCATTTCTCTTGGTTTCGTGCTTGAAAGATAGCACCTAGCTAAGGCTTCAGAGACTGCTTTTCATCCAGACAAGCAGACAGATCATCAAGGTTGAAGATTTCAAAGATTTTGTCAGTTTTGCATTTGCTGGTTAGGGTTTGGCTGAAGTAGAAATCTGCTCATAAGTCTTTGCATGAATTTTTGTTGGTTCTGGGTACTTTACAAATGGCTTCCTCATCCTAGGGCGCCCCTCTTTGGTGAGTTCCAGATTTTATTATTGAGTGTATGATTTTATCTTCTCTAAATCGCCCTTCTCCTTGGCCATACCATTTTGGGCTGTCTTGGGAAGTGTGCCAAAAAATAATATCACAGTTTGTCAGTAGTTTCTCAGTTAGGTTTTCATTGTCAGCATTCTAGCTCTCGTTTGCATCTAGTTTTAAGTGATTTGGTTGGGTTTTGAGTGAGTTATGAGCTTTTTAGTGGGTTACTGTGTTGCTGGTTGGTGTTTCCAGAATTGCTGATTTTATATCAGACTTCCAGAAGTTCAGTTCAAGCATTGTTTTATCAATATTGTGAAGTCAAATAAGTCGGAACAACATTCTATCAGTTGTTGCTTTGGTTTAACAGTTTGTAACACTTTGTAATCTGCAGATTGTGCATTGTAAGGCTGTTAATAGTAGTACTATTTCAGTCATTTTTATATTCTGCAATTACTTAGTTTTAGAGCAGCAAACCTAATAATCTTTGGACGGTTTACCGCCAGAGATGGGTGAATGAACTACACACTTAAAGTTCTTGGATGGTATTCCGCCAAGAAGGGAATTGAAGCTTTGCACTTCTTACATTGTATTCGCTCCCGCTGAATAAGTGGTAGAGCTTTCTTTCAGCATTGTATTTACTTTTGTTACTCCGCCAGATGGTCGCTACTTGCCCTACTGGGTTTGAAAGCACATCCATGGTGTTGAGTCTTTCAGCATTGTATTTACTTTCTGTTACTCCGTCATATGGTAGCTACTTACCCTAGTCGGGTCGGAAAGCACATTCTTGGCGTTGAGTCTTTCTTTAATTGCTGGTTATGAGTTGAGCTGACCTTTAACGGGTTCTTGTTGTACTGGATTGTTCATTGTAAAATTTGAAAAAATTTGGTCCGGTTCATTACATTTGGGTTTGCTTTGGGTGCATCCATACAAAAAGCATAAAAATCATAAATATATACATATTTGCAGCCTAAAAACAGGAATTAAGTTGATATTACCACATAACATGCCTATAATATATTAATCATAGTTGCTAGGAGACTGGTGACTGGTACTGGTACTGGTACTGGCACGGGAGACCAGTACCAGTACCGGTATGGCTTTTTTTTGAAATAGGAGACAGGGGTACTTGGAGATGCCATCTTTTTTTAATATAAATGAAAATTAATAAATTAATAATTTTTAAAAAATATCATGACATTATAAATTTTTCCACGTTATAATTTTTTAATGCTTTTAAATTTCACGAGAGACGCCAAAATTTCCACCGGGAGACATTAGGAGACTTGGGAGACGGCACGACAAGTTTCCATGCTCCTGGAGGTGTTTCCAGAGACGTCTCCCATACTGGAGACACATACCAGTCTCCAATACGCGTCTTAGGGGGCAGGAGATGCATCTGCCGGCAACTGTGATATTAATGATGTGAGTTACCATATAAATTAAATAATATCATATGTGTATGTTTAATTTCAAATAACACAAAATATAGTTGAAACCTAACAAGCAGAAAAATAAAATATATGTATATTAATAAAACCACATGACATACATTATGAAATTAAATATATGTATATTAATAAAACCACATATGACATACATTATGAAATTAAATATATGTATATTAATAAAGCCATATATGACATACATTAGGAAATTAAATATATGTATATTAATAAAACCACATATGACATACATTATTCTGTCATTTGAGAAAAACTAATATTTACAGTATTTACTACACCTCCTAAGAAAATTTCTGATGGATTTGCTTTTATTTGAAGTGCTGCTCACCAGTCATTGTAAAAGGAATCTTCAATCAGTCTTTTGACATAGTCGCTGCCAACAAATAGACACTTACCCATTGATTACAGGGATGTATTGTTGTGCAGTTTTTATGGCTTTGAGGGTTTCTAGTTGTATCGCAATTACTCCTGTACCTTCAATGTTTCAATTTTTGTGTCCAGGACAAGTGCAATTTTACTATTAATCATTTTTTACTTCATATAAGTATGCCTGTTTGTTAATTATGCAGGTACAAGCGCAAAAATTTAAAAGAATTGCACAAAATGCTTCACAAATGCAATGAGCAACTTAAAAAGTTCAGTCATGTCAACAAGAAAGCATTGGATCAGTATGTCAATTTCACAGAACAAAGAGAAGAGCTGCATAAGAGACAAGCTGAGCTTGATGCTGGTGATGAGGTATGAAAATATGCTCGGTTTGAGGTTACTTGTTTATTGTTTCCTTTGTTTAGATACACAACTTAGATATTTGTGCTTGTAATATGCCATTATATGTAAGGCAGCAGAGAGAAGCTAGATGGACATTGAATAGATTAACTTGTGAAATTGTAACAGAAAATTAGAGAATTAATTTCAGTGCTAGACCAACGTAAAGATGAATCTATTGAGAGGACATTCAAAGGAGTGGCAAAAAACTTTCGTGAAGCTTTTTCAGAGCTTGTACCAGGTGGCCATGGCTCCCTAGTAATGAAGAAAAAGAAGGTACGTGGATTTTACTCTTAGGAAAATTTGTTTGTCTGCATGATCACTTGGTCATATTCTCAGTATTTTTTGTGAATTTCATATGCATTGGATGCAGATGTGCTATAGAAATGGTAAATTATAATTGTCATGTATTATTCTTTCTTACCGTTTCTAGTTTGTGATGATCCATTTTAGTAATCCATGCAACTTTTTGTGTTGCTTTGCTTCTGGGGATCATTGCTCTTAACTAATTCTGTAGAAAAGTCCTCTGTTTAGGAAACTTTATTTAAATTGAATGTGATCCTTTTTAGAAATAATATCAAAATTGGGATGAGTGAAAATTAGCGTGTTTAAATTTTATCAGTTTAAAACAAGATCTAAAAGGAAATATTCAATCTCCCTGCAGGCTGGTGAGATTGATGATGATGATCCTGATGATGATGGAAATCGAGATATGGACTCCGATGCAAGGGTAGAGAAGTACATTGGAGTCAAAGTGAAGGTGAGGTTATTATCTGCCTCCATAGAAAACATATGTATGTCATTTCAGTTTTGTCTTGAAAATATGCACATTTTCTTGACGCTCCATGCTTGCAGGTATCTTTTACTGGGCAAGGTGAGACTCAATTAATGAAACAATTATCTGGTGGTCAGAAAACAGTTGTAGCCTTGACACTGATCTTTGCAATCCAGCGGTGTGATCCTGCTCCATTTTATCTTTTTGATGAAATCGATGCAGCACTAGATCCCCAGTACAGAACTGCAGTTGGTAGTATCCTTTTTCTAATCCAGTTCTTTTTTCTTGGTGCATGCTTACTGTAGTTGGTTCTGGTTGAGAGTTGGTTGTATTTTCCAGATCTATATTAGATTGTTTGCTTGCTTTTAGAACAGTTCCTTTTTAATTGAATTATTTTAATGCAAGATCCAAATAGTGTTAACCTTAATTATCTGTAAAGATATGATAAAACGGCAGGCAGACACTGCAAGCACACAATTCATAACTACTACATTCAGACCCGAGCTTGTGAAAGTTGCAGATAAGATATATGGCGTCACACATAAAAACAGGGTAAGCCGTGTTGATGTGATTAAAAAAGAAGATGCACTATACTTCATTGAACATGATCAGAGCCACCAGCAAGAGTAAGAAATGACCCTTGTACGAAGGCCTGTATATTCTTCAATGTGACGTGTACAATTATTTCATTTATGACAGTTTGTTGTATAACTAGATTAGTCAAATGAAAAGCTGTAAAGAAGCTTACGTCGGAGCTTCTTGTTGCATGTAACCTATATGATCACTTCTGTCTGAATGACAGGAGTCAACTTTTCCTCAATGCTGACAAACGGATTGTATCATAGTGTTTACAGTACATGTAATTTTCCCTTCAATTGCAGCAGTTGATTACTGATTTTGAACTCTGGAGGACGAGTTACTTTTAGTTAGCATTCCATTAAACTGACAACTGAAAGTGTATCCAGTATGTAGCAACTTATGCAAATGAGTAGTTATGTCGACTGATATTTTGGTAAGATAATTACCTAGTTTCCTCGTGGCACCTCCGTGTTCCGCTTTTTGGAGCACAGGTACACTATGGTATCATGTTTAATTGCTCAACAGCAATATTTTGTGTGACAATGTTGAGTGCAAATTAACGTTGTATGTTATCCAGCCTTTAATTTCCTTTTCAAACATGCACTGACTGTCAACTTAAACACAACTGGCCTTCTCGATAGTTTTGTTGTCTCGTCAATGCAGCTGAATTGAATTAATTTTTTTCCCTGCTCCATGTGTATGCATGAAAATTTTATTCGTTATATTCAGCCATTAGACTGTTGGACGTTGTTTAAGGTTGGAGAACTGTAGAGTATATCATATGCTGGTCTGCCCATTATTACTATTTACATTGCGTGTCACGTATTGTTCTTCGATTACATGCATGCTATTTTGAGTGCCATTTTATTGAATTGTAGAAATGTTTTTTGCAACTACAGAGATCTAAATCTGGATACATGGAAACTAAGACAAATCTTTAGTTTGATTTATATCAGTAGAGCAATGAAATGGAAACACACTCAATATCGTTAAAATTTTGATTATGTGCTTTTTTCATTTCTAGTTTGATGGCTCAAGGATGAATTCCTGAGCTAGTTATGAGTATTTATTTCGTTCAAACTAAAGCATTATGTTGTCAGCAATGTTAGTCTACAAAGTAAATCGTACCAAGGTTACCAAATACGGCCGTCTCTGGCCGATTTTCTGCTTTTTTTTCGATATTTTGATTCCAACGGAAAAAAGTTGCATTTAAATGCAGGCGGGCAGCCTTTTATTTACGAACTTTTTGATTTTCTTTTAAGCCACTTTTATTTCAATTTACGATATCAAAGATGTTAAGATATTCTTTTTAATGTATTTTAATCAATTTATCATATACGAGTAAAAGAAAATAGGTGTGTCTTGGCATAGTTTGCATGGATTTATCTTACATTTATCAAGATAACTACTTCTTTATTGAGCATTTTATATATAGTGAACGTAGAGTATGGAGGATAAAAAAATCTATTGAAAAAAAAGATAATTATATTTTAAAAATATACAAGGTTACCTATTTTAGATAAATTTATGTAAAAGATGCTGAGAGATTTTTTGGAAGTGTTTATTAACATTTTTAACCTAGATTTATCTAAGATAGATATAGTTGCATTCATAGTTGCAACATTTAAACAACAATAATTTAATAAAGCAATTATTTTTGTTTGGGTAATAAGAATGTAATAACTTTGGGGGCAACCCCGCAGGCCGAACGGTTGGAATGGTCGGACTAAGGCTTTGGGTCCGTCCCATGTAGGTCCAAGGTTCGATTCACTCCTTCCGAGTTCAAGTGGTGGCAGCTTCGTGCGGCCCTAGGCTGTCACCTCCAGTGGACTAGTCTCGCCTTAGCTCGCCTCCTTTGCCCCCCAAAACCTGGCAAAAAAGTAAGCCCAGGGCAAGGGGTGGTGGAGCTCACTGGGCTGAGTCGCGGGGATACCACTGGGCTACCAAAACAAAACAAAAAAGAATGTAATAACTTTATTAAAGATATTTGAGCAAAACATTTCATTGAAAATTTATTCAAAAGTAATTAAAAAAATTTATTGTTAGCCTTCTAACTTAATGTAATATAAAGGAGGAAAGATAAATGAAGAGCAATGTAAGTAATGTAACCTTCCAAGAAAGAATTATTACAACAATCAACCAATATTTTCTATTTACCAATTTGAAGAGGGTTAAAATGGTCATTAGTTTTTATCAATAAAACAAACTTGGGTTTTTTTTTATATATATTAGTGCATTTTTTTTAAAAGAGGTTCTTTACATAAATTTTTATGTAATGATTTGCCTTTATCTATGGTTTATTTCCATTTTCATTTATGATCACTTTTTATTGAATTTGGTTGTATTAAGATCAAAACATCTTCTTGTATGGTTATGCTCTATTTTATTAATTAAATTATTTGTTGTTTGTTTGCAATTTCAAGTTCTTGGTGATAGAGATCATGACTAGTTCATTTCGATTGGAGTTAAAAAAAAAAACAAAACAAAACTCAAATGAGATATGCTTTGAACTTTGAAAGTTAAAGACGAAGGATTTCTTTGGAGGAAAGAGATCAATGGATTGTCATGAAGAAATAAATAAATTTGAGATGTTAGGAGAAAATGGTTAGAAGTTGATAAAAATTTCTATGGCACCATACACTTGTATTTATTTGATTCTATTTTATTGAATTTTCTTAAGAAAGCCACTACACAAGTTATATAGTTGAATATGAGACATAAAATAAAGAGTATCATAAATAAGTTATTTCTAAAAAAAATCTTAAAATGAAGTGGACTTGGTTATAGAATATTTGAGTGCATTTAATCTAATCTTGAGTTGTTTATTGGTGTGAAATAGAGGAAGAGAGTCAACTGATTTTGTTATGTTCATTGCTTAAATATTGGTACAATCTAAACCTTGCTATCAATGGTTCTTTGTCAAATGATCTACTCTCGTTGCCACCTTGCTTATAAATGAAATGAAAGAAAGTCTTTGAATGGGTCTAAAGATGCATTGCATTAGTTTATTGGTGTGAAGATAGAGGAAGATGATCAATTGATTTTGTTATGTTCATTGCCTAAATATTGGGACAATCTAAACCTTGCTATTAATGGTTCTTTGTCAAATGATCTACTCTTGTTGTCACCTTACTTATAAATGAAATGAAGAAAGTCTTTAAATGGGTCTAAAGATGCATTGCATGTGCAAGGTAGATTTAAAGAGAGGCAACGAGAAGTAGAAAGGTGGTAAGGATGAGTCTAAGGGAAGGTCTAAGATAATTAGTAATTGTAGGTTTAGATGTTGGAACTATTACAAATAAGGGTATCTCAAAAAGGAATGTCAGAATACGAAGAAAAACAATGATGATTCCCTTACAAAATATTTTTTGATGGTATGTTGATAAATTTATTATTTCTATTAACATGACTTCTAATTACTCTTGGTTGATAGATTTAGTTGCATCTAATGATGAAGGTATTCAAAAATTTATTATTTCTATTAGTGTGACTTCTAATGACTCTTAGTTGATAGATTCAACTGCATCCAACCGTGACTCCTCACAAGGAGTAGTTTACAACATAAAATTTATAATGGTGGGAGGGTTTCTAAAGGATAAAACATGAAATATTTGTTAGAGTTTCCAAGAAACTCCATAAAGCCAAGATCACCTGCAAAACTTGGATTAGCTTTCTACAAGGAGAAAAAACAAAGATGCAAGAGCAATTTGTAAAAGATGTGCAAATAATATTATTGCGAATAATGAATTACATGAGATAACTTGCTTTTATAAAAGCAATATGCAAAACCCTAAAGGTAAAACCTAATTAGGACTTAAGTAAATAAAGTGTAATTAAATATTTAATTACATCAACACCCCCCCTTAAGTGCAACTTAGGGAGAACAAGAAACATGCAAATAATGCAAAAATGGATGCATGAAAGCATGAATGGACCATGGCTACAAGGCCATGTTAGGTACCCATGTACACATGCACAAAAGGGGAAAAAAAGAGAAAACCCATTGGGACAAAACTCCTCCCCAAAAGATATGATAATGATGATAAGAGACCATACAACCCCCCATGATGAGATGACCTACTGCAAAGAAGCATTGGAAGCACACTAGTGGAGTAACGCTAGAATCCTTAATCCAACAAGCAAGGAAAGATTAGTATGTTTACTAGAAACCATATTAGAGTCACTAAACGACTCAGGGTAGAATCATGATAAAGCAACAACAAACCCGATGCTAAAGAACATTGGAAAAATCGTAAACTTGCACAACTTTGGAATCTATCAAACAACAATCAATTCAGAAATGATCATGCAAAAGAGCTTTGAAGTGATGGAAGATGGAGGACTTCATAAGACCCCCCAAGTACACCATCCATCACATAGATACATAAGAAATGCCCCCAATAGGAGGGAATGATATTATGAAAGAATTTGGAAGCTGTGTATCTCGATGTCAATGCCAAAGTGTGACTAAAATTGATCCATAGGAGCATGTATCATGAAGTTTTTGGAACATTAACCATAAAATGAATGGCCCTCAAACTGAGATGTGATCCGATGAGAATCTGATGCGATTTAGATTCATTAACCATAGGCTCTCAATATGAGACATGAACTATTGTGAACCAAAATGTGTCAAGTTATGAGCAAGATTGTGGCCAAAAGAAACTACAGAATCCAGATACTACTCATGCGAGTTGTCATCAATATGAAGATGGGATCAAAGTGCATGCCATGTGACTACACTCTAATCAAATTATGATGCAAGAAGCCCTCCTGATGAAACTTTATTGAAGTTCATTTATTACAATACCCCAAGATTGTAAAAGGAGAATATGCAAAACATGTAGAAATCAAAGAGAAAATTAAAACATAAAGCATGCAAAATGAAAGATTGCATGCAATAATTAATTTTCACATTTGCCTCCGTGAAAAAAATTGACCTTATATATGCGTAGAGGGTGAAATCAACTTTTTGACAATATAAAGTTTTTGAAAAACAGACATCGTATGCCCAAGTTATGAATTTTTGGAAAAAGGGTAAATTTTGCCAGTCAATAATGCAACACGACCCTGCTAATTTGATATTTGAATTTTTTTTATTGCATGCAAAAGCTAATGGATATCCAAATAATATTTTGATGCTGCCAACAAAACCCAAAAAGTGTTTTTGAATCCAAAAAGTAGAACATGCGATTTGGTAAGATAACAAAAACTTCACTTATAGAGAAAATAGCCACGATTTTGACAATCATTTATGCAAGTTTTGCTCATTATCTGCAAAATCTAGTAGATACCCAAAATGGTATTTTGTGATTTTAAATAAACCTAGAAATTATTTTTCTTAAAAATACACAGAAAAAGATATTGGCACTTTTTTATCCAAAATGCACCAAAAAATTGCTCAAGGTTGATCCCTTGAGGATCCCAAAAAAAACTTTGATCGAATTTCTCCTAGATTTGAAAAGGCATTTGCAAATCATAGCTCTGATACCATGTTAGAATTTCCAATAAACTCCATAAAACCAAGATCACCTGCAAAATCTGGATTAGCCTTCTACAAGGAGAAAAAACAAAGATGCAAAAGCAATTTGCAAAAGATGTGCAAATAATATTATTCAGAATAATGAATTATATGAGATAACTTGCTTTTATAAAGTAATATGCAAAACCCTAAAGGTAAAACCTAATTAGGACCTAAGTAAATCTAATAAAGTGTAATTGAATATTTAATTACACCAAGAAGATTGTGGGTGGAGGTGAGGTAAAATTAATTTTTTAGTGGTAGAAGGGTTAAAACCCTCACATGTATTGCATTTCCTTGTTCTATCTAGAAACTTGATTTCTATATAAAAAATGAATGATTTAAGTAGTGCACATTACTTTTGAGAAGAGTGGTTGTAGGTTGAGGAGAGAGAATTTGGTGTTGGATAGGTGTAATGTCCCCTTTTCTAAAAATACCATTTACTATTTTTAGTAAACCCAATTTTTAAAATAGCAAGTTAGGACCTGTAGATAAATTAGATAAATTGGTTTCTCAAAATAAAATTATTATATCATTTTTGGGGAACAAATTTATAAATATTTTATATTTATTTTTATGGGTCCAAATGGGGCGTTGGATTTTGGGAGGAGTTATTTTGGAGCTTTTTTGGCTTTATTTTATGCAAGATTTTGGTTGGCACTTGGAAAGTTGCATAGGGCATCTTTATGACAGGAGTTACATTCGAGGCATGCAAGATTCCTCAACTTTCCCTCAAAAGTTTCATTATCCTAGATATTGTTTTCTTTCATAGGTTTGTGAATTTTCTTTAGAGGCTAGTAAACCAATGAAGAAAGGATCTTTGAGGTTGGTAAACCAAGTGGATTGAGGCTCAAAGATAGTGATTTTTGAGGGTCTCTAGGAGCAATTTCATCCAGAGATTGCCATTGTGTCAAATGCTCTTTAGTTTGGTATGTTGTCTTCATTTTATTTGCAGGAATTTTGGTGTAGTTTGGTATGCATATTTCAGATTATGGGTTCTAGATTGTAAATTTTGTTGTTGGCAACATATTTAGATGATATTGAAGTATTTTATTATGTAATTGTTGTTCCTGATATTTGGTGTGAAGTTGGGTGAGTTTGTGTGGAGTTTGCTTCAGTTTCAAAGTGTGTTTTAGCTTCTAGCTAGATATTTTTTATGTATTTTGTTGCAGTTTTTCATGGTTGTTATTTGAAGTATTTAGCAAAAAGAATGGTTTAATTCCATGTGGATATCTGTAATAAAAAATTTAGAGTTGCAGTGGTGTTGGAAGTTCTAATTCTTGGTGTGCATTTCATCAAATAGCTGGAAGGAGTTTTGTAGTTTGGGGTGCAAAGTGAAGTTTTGGTATTTTAGTTTGTATTGTTGTTATTAAAAACAAATATCTTTATATTATAAGCATTTCATTATGCATTTTTTGTCCAAAACAATTGATAGGCATTTGGGAGTTGTGTGGAGTTGGTTTTAATTCTTTTTAGTGGTGTGCTAGAGCTCCCAGATTGTGTTTTCTTTATGCATTTTTGCAGTAGATGTTTAATTGTTGTTAGCTGATGTATTAACAACAACAATGATGTAAATCCATGTTCAAATATGTAATGAAGCTCTCCTTAATAGTTGTTTATTATTCAATTATAGTTTGAAGTTGTTTGATTTATTTTTCCTTATACTCGATTTACTTTGTTGTGAAGATTTCCATTACAAAATTGTAATATTTAATCAATGTAATATTCTAGGGGCAATTGATGTGACACCTTGCTTAGGTTGGAGGTATCTACTTTTTGTAAATTTGTGAATATAATTGATAACTTTGTATCTTGTAAATTATGGTGCCACAAAATAATTCACATTAGTGAGAAGGGTCTTAAAACCATCTTTAATAAAAATATGGTTGATGGTTTATCTAGTTATTCTATTGACTTTGATTTATGTAAACACTATGTATGGTAAACAATATAGGGCTTCATTTAAATTTGGTAGAGCTAGAGTTAAACATGTGTTGAGGATTATTCATAGAAGTGCATTTGGTTATGTGGATGTGCTTTTCATTGAAAAATAACACTATTATGTCTCATTTATTAATTTTTTTTCTAAATACATATGGGCTTACTTTTTGAAACAAAAGTTTGTTGTCTTTTCTACTTTAAAGAGTTTAAAGTACATGTTGAGAAAAAAATAGATAGGAAAGTAAAGGTTCCAAGAATAGATAATAACTATCTTCCCCAAGTTTGCAAGATGAGGATGGTATGGGACAACAAAACATGTTTTTGATATAGATATTTTTTGGCCATTTTTTAGGAAATGACAATTGATGGCTATTGAATAAAGTTAATTTTAAAATATAAGGAAATTTCAAATATTCATATGATACCATTGATAAAGAATTCATCATAGACATTATAGAACCTTTGTGACCATGGATAATTTGTAGAATTCATCAAAATCTCTACTTGAATGTTAGTATCAACAAGCCACACAAGACAAGAAAACACACTCAACCAGCAAGAGGAAAACGCAAAAGTGAAATACAAGAAGAAATGCTTGAAAATGGATAAAACCAACATGAATTAAATGAATACTTATGTATACTTTGGGATGCATGAGCCAAGATGACAGGTATCCCAAAAAGCTATAGTGATTTAAAGGATCAACTCTTTGTGCAAGAGTAGTGTTGTCAAGATAACTCATCTTGATGAGGGAGATGTGACACGTAAATATTGTTAGTCAAGGAGTTGAATTAAGTAGAGGTGGCATAAAAAAAACACCATCCCAACTGAGGAATGTGAAGCAAGACATAATTGTTTTTGACATTGTGGTCAAAACCTAGAAAGTGTTTTTCTTCCTAACCTACAAAAATACAATTATGATATAATGATGTAGTCAAAAACCAAGACCTCGAATCAAGGTGTTGATTTTCGTAGCCACCACTCAAATATTTAACCTCTTCAAACAAACAAAAAAAATACTAAAAAAAACATGTGAATCCAAAATGGTATGAAATTCAAATTATTTAAATTGCTGCAAATATGCATAGAAAGTTTTTGGCATTTTGGAAATTATTTTGAATATGCAAAACTCTTTTATTTATCCTAAGAAAATTTACAGCATAAGCTCCCACATTCATCTATAGCAATACATGATCACTATATTTTTTCTACCAACAATACCATACTAATTTTCAAGCCAAAAACTCAGAAAACCCATTTATGAACACTAGTTCAAGCCCTTCTTTCAACTCACTTTTGCAATTTCCTTTCTTCTATAGCTAGGAATTTCAATTCCTCATTTCTAGAGCTTCCAATTAAGAAATGAAATAACTCCAATATACTTTCAAAACCCCCTGCAAACCACTACCTCTATTTTGGAAAAAGATGCATGCATGAATGTAACTCCCTATGCATGTAACCTTTGTTGCAAGATGTCTGGTGCCCAATTAATTTTCCAACTGCACATGGGTGTTAAAATTATCTTCCAATCCATTATTTAATATTCCAAAGTTTAATTTTCCCAACTTGGGCATTGGTTTTTCTTTTAATTTACATATTTTGGCAATTTAAGCACATTAAATGTGCAACCAACAATTCACCCAAATTACAAATTTTGAGCCAATAATAAAATAACGGTTACAACAATTTGGCTCCAATTTTCACCCAAATATAATATTTAAACATTAATCTACCCAACCAATTTAATAAAAAAAAAAATTATGCTAAGAGTGTGCCCAAATTAGGTGTTGAAAGGCTACCAGCAACAAGAAACCACACAAAAAAAAAACAAAATTAAAATAAAATGTTTTTGGGGATGCATGATTGCCTAGTATCCCTAGATGCTCCTACATCAAACACTCGGGGTAAGAAGAAGTGTTCCATGATTTGAAACTCATGAACATTTGAAGATCCTCTACTTGTCCTTCAACCATCTTTCTTCCTTATCAACCTATTTCTTCTTCACCCTGCTCTGAATTTTCTTATCTTTTCTTTCATATTTCCTCTCTTTCTTCCTCTCATGAAATTAATCTCAATATAACTCAAATTCCTCCATGATTCATCTTCCAACTTTATTTCATCATCTTGATATAGTTCAACATTTAACTTGTTATTGTTGCACCTTACCAATTTTTCTACTTCACATTCTTTCACAATTTCATTCAAACAAAAATCAGCATTATCACCATCTTTAAAAAATGTAGAAAAATACCTCATTACCTCTGTTTTCTTCCCCTTTTCTATTGTTGCAATATATTTTTCAGTTTTCTCATCTTCAATCATTACACATAAATCAAAGTCATAAATTTTTTTACAAAATTTAGATTTTACCTCATCATCCAATACTGCAACCTCCTCTTCTATGCATTCAACCTTCTTATCTTCCACTTTAATGCCTTTGAAGAAGAATATATTAGTTGCAACCTCTTTCTTTTTATCATTTCCGTCATCATTTCTCCATCAAACAATTTTTCTAGTTTCCTTATCTCCTCTTTCAATGGGAGATTGTCTTCTTCATCAATCTCTTTATCAAATTTAGGACTTTCTAAGTCCATTTTCTAAATTGTTGCAACTTCATCCACAACTTATCTAATAATATCATTTCCTCCCCCTTTCACATCCACAAATTCATTAATCTCTTTAACATCAAATCCTCTTTCACAAATATCATAAAAATGACCTTTTACATGTGTGTTTCCCTGTTTCTCTATTGCTGCCCCAACCTTTTCTTCTTCATTATTTGTTGCATTCTTGTTCTTTTCTTCTTCCATCTCCTCCCTTGCACCCAACTGCTTCATTTTCTTCAATATATTTATGTTTTTCCACGAACCAATTGTTGCCCCAACTTAAAAATTATCTTCTCCAAAACTTTCCTTTACCTTTTTTGCATACAAATCAACATTAATAATTTCTTTGCAAAACTCAAAAAGAGATAATACCTCTATTTTTGTTGCTACAACTTTATTTTTCTTCTTTTTTATGTCTTCAACAAGATGCATATCAATTGCTACCTCTTTCTTTCTCCATTCTTTCTTTGCACTTCTCTTCTTTTCTTCCTTTCTTGCAACTACAAATGTGTGGGTTGCTTCCACATGCCTTTCTCTCCATGCTCTTTCCACCAAAGGGATGCAACACTGCACTTCAAAAAAATTCTTTTCGCTATCCTTTTTGCCAAATCTCTGCTTTCCCTCTATCTTATCTTCGCTGTCCTCTATTAGAACTTCTTTTCCTTCTTCATTACCTACACACAAATCATTACTTGCAAATTTGTTATGAAATAAACAATGTATTCTAACTTCATCTATTTTTTGATCTTCCTCAACTATATCTTTCTTCTTCATTCCCAAGCTTTCCTCAAGGGCATCCAATCTTACTTCTATCTTCTTCAACTCTGTAATGAGCTTCTTTTCTCTCACCTTTTCCCAATACTCTTCCCAAAATAACATTCTCACAAGTCTTCTAATGACCTATATTGTCTTCTTTTTCATAGTCATTTTAGAGACCTACAAGTCCCTCTGTAATTACAAGTACTCCTTGCAACAATCTCTCTCTCTCTCTCTCTCTCTATCTATCTCTCTCTCTCTTTCTCGTTTATCCTCTACCTAATAGACAATTTCTAGAAGACACACCTCTCTCTTGTGCACCTTCTACCCAGTGTTTACTTCACTAATGGTAATTCAATATGCTACAGAAGTAAACTAGATACACAATATCATTGAGCATGTAAAATCATTCACAGAACAAATGTATATGAAGCATTCGAGTCTTTATTCATGTACTTGCAATATTACATCATCATATCAACACTACTCCCGACTACAATCCACATAGCAATATAAATAGTTAATCGGCGTCGATTGAGAACACCAACCGTCGGCAACTGTCGAGTACCAACTAATCCCGAGGACTAATCCCCTGAGTACTAACTAATCCCGAGGACTAAATCCTTAACAAAACATTATTTATTTATTTCATTCGTTAATTAACTATCTAGTAGATTACATCATCCCCCCCTCAGAAAAAGTCTTCCCAGACGACAAATACAATACTAGGAGATCAATACATAAAATTTCAATGGGAAGAGGGTTGAGAGGAAGTCCCTGGTGGCTAGGGAACTGATGAAGTGGTAACCAGAGTGGTCATTTGTCATAGTCGATACACCTCCTCTGTATGCTGCTGAAGGTGATGGGAGGCCTTCAAGTCTTTCTCTTGAGTGGTCTTCACCAGGTGCACTGCCTCCTTCAAACTTTTATTGACCTTCTCCAGTTCCTTGTCTTTTTTTTCCAATTTTCGATCCATTTCCTCCTCAAGCGCTTTCATCCTCCTCTCCATATCCTGTATGCTTGTATCCCGGGCAAT